>RCUC01132197.1:0-17154 GCA_003697995.1 Taxidea taxus jeffersonii | reverse complement strand
TATTAATAGTCGCAATAGGAAACAGACCATGTGTCCTTGACATACAAAGAAATAGTCACAGATGGTTTGTTCTAAAATGGTTTTACAGCCCCCTAAAGTCTCCAGTCAGGCATTTGGCCTTGCACAGAGAAGGAAAGGAATTTCTGTCACAACCATTCGCTCCCTCCACTGCCATTCAAGGGGCATATCTAGATGCAAGAAGAATGTGACAGACAACTAGTGGCCCGAGACTGTCACACACGCGCACCCAGGACGTTCCATTTGTGCTTTGCATTTTTTTTTTATTATTTGACAAACAGAGATCATAAGTAGGCAGAGAGGCAGGCGAGAGAGAGGGGAAAGCAGGCTCCCCGCTGAGCAGAGAGCCTGATATGGGGCTCCATCCCGGGATCCTGAGATCATGACCTGAGCCAAAGGCAGAGGCTTTAACCCACTGAGCCACCCAGGCGCCCCTGCTTTGCATTTTTTTAAAATTTTTTTATTTAAGCTTTTTTAATTTAAACATATAATGTAACCCCACCACCCTCTCCCAACCCCCCCCCAGTTTGTTTTATGACATTAAGAGTCTCTTTTGGTTTGTCTCCCTCCCGATCCCATCTTGTTTCATTTTTTCTGCTTTGCATTTTTTAAAAGTGTCTCCTCACCTGCAATCTAATGTGATCCTCATGACTGCATGAGATAGCTGTTAGGATGAACTAACTGTACCTCCCAGAGGAGAAAAGTAAAACCCAGTTTGGCAGGGGCAGCGGGCAGCGCATGATTCTCAAAGTCCAGAGGGCAGGAGGACAATGGCCTCTGGGCCTCTTCTCACAGGCATCAGTCCCCGTCGCGCCCATTCCTGCCAGCGTCATCACAGAGACCTTTGGATGCAGACTTGGCGAGCACTAGTTGCTAAGCCATGTGCCCAGCCGGCCAAGAATCGACATTCTCTCTTGCGTCTGGGTAGCAGAGTGCATAACTGCCACCAGGTGGCGACCTACTGCGGCTGAGACCCCAGTAGATTGGCCCCTTGCCTGAGCAGGCTAATCTCAAGCATTTCCTCAACCACCAGAACACCATTCCATCCCTGGTGACTATTTGGGACCCCGCTCATCAATTTATAGTGGAGTTGTACTGATTTCGAGTAGCCATTTCAGTACACCTTCACAGGTCTTTTTTTTTTTTTTTTTTTTTGGTAACTACTGCATTCTGGGTATAAGTTTCTGATTTTCTAACTATATTCCATTTTGACCTCTAATAGAGTCCTGCACCAGCATTTACATATTGGAACACATATTATTTTATTATAGTTTTTTTCTTTTATATTACAGCCAGGCTAGCATATCAACTTTTTAAAATAAATATAATAAAAAATAAAATAAATTTTAAAAAATAAGTAAAATATAGGTAGGTTTTAATCACTGAATTTTACTTCAGAATGGTAAGGGGGGGTTTACAATGTATTAGTCACGAAAAGGGGACTTGGATGTGACAAGGTTGAGAAGCACTAAATTGGAGCGTTGACCTTTTCCTCAACCCTGCACTCCTGACTTTGACGGTACTTTGACAGCGACATTTAGCCTACTTTGCTCTCTCCACTCCCACCTCTCCCTGCAGCAGCTCCTCAAAGCTGCTTTGCTCTGCTGGTCCTACACCTTCTGAGCTCTCAGGGAAGCAAGTCCTGGACAGCGCCCTAGGATTGCCCTTGCCATCACCCCTTCCTGAGGCTCTTCCCCACGCACCCGCCACAGCCACATCCTGCCTTTTCGACCTTCACCCCAATTCACTTCTCATCTCCAATCTCTCCTGGACCATCTGTCTAGTGAGGAGGACCTGGCTGTGCTCTCTCCTGGCAGGGTTTAAAAATGTCCTCTTCTCTAGTTGGGGGTTTAATCCTGCTCTCATGGGGTAATGTGTCAATTCGGCCCAAAGATCTATACAACAGAGAGCCCAGCTGAGCTTTCTGCCTCAACAGGGACTGCTCCTGTTGCAAATTTTTCTCTTGTTTTCCTTGAGCTAATTACTCACGCCCTCAGGCTGCCTCTCTCCAATTTGGGGGGACGGATAGGAGTAGGTGTGGGTAATTTGTGAGAACACACACAATTATATTAACTAGCTTTCTTTCTCTGGTATCGGGCCATAGTCAGATTTTCTGTTCTATTTTTTGGCCACCACTTAACCTCTTGTTAGGTTGCTACTAGTTAACTTTTTAAAAAACGATTAATGTATTTACTGTGGATGTCAGAGGGAGCAATTCTGTGACATGGCTTCTTTGCAGAGGCTGCCAATTGTATACTGATATTCTCTATCCTTAAATAATAAATAACAGAACCCCCCAGTTCTGGGTGGGTTCACAGCCATCCAGCTAAAAGCTACATTTCCCAGCTTCCCTTGCACCTGGGTGTGGCCATGTGACTGAATTCCGACCAATGGGATGTGAGCAAAAGTGATTATGCCCTTTCTAGGTCATGCCCTTAAAAGGAATGAGTGTGTCCTCCCCTTTACCCCAGCATGCAAATGTGATGGCAGGAGCTGGAGCAGCCACCTTGAAACCCAGAGACAGATAGTGACATATTGACAATGGCAGAGATACTCCACCAGCCCAGGACTGCCCGTCTTTGGACTACTGTGTAAGAGCAAATCAAAATTCTATTTTAAGTCACTACATTTTGAGGTCTTTTGACTACCTAGACTATAAGCAATTCATGTAAGCCTCATGTCATTACTTTTACCTAGGAGCCTAAAGTTATTTGTACTTACTTGTGTTTTCTTATTTCAAATTGTATGTTCTGCAATTTCCTTTTATAAAAAATTGAAGTGTTAGCTAGTAGTCGAATTTTTTCCCCAAGAACCAGCTTATGGATTTATTTATTCTAGTGTGCTTAGTATTTTAAGATTGTGTTGGCTTTCTTTATACTTGAATGGATGTCATTCCCGTATGTAAATGTAAATCCTGTTTGTGGAATTATTGGTTCACATCATTTCATTTTCTCATCCCATCTAAAGTTGCTGAAGTCTGGAACCAGTCTCATTTTATTCCCCTTGGTAGATTGTCTGCTTCTTCTATCCAGATATTTGTAGTAAGATGCTTTTGTTGTGCTTAAGATTTAACAACGCCCCAAGAGCTGTACTGGTCTCAATGGTTTCTTTACTCAGTTTACCTGGAATAGAGTAAATCCCTTTGTGTGCCAAATTGGGTCTTTTGTTTCAGAAATGGCTTTTTCTTTTACGTGTTTGACTACGTTTTCAATTCCATTTGTTCCCCCTTCATCAGGGACTCTAGCTGTAGGTTCGGTCAGCATAAATGTCTCCCACAGCCATCATTCTCTTTCCATTCTTTTCGTCTCTTGCCCTTCTTTATTATACTTAGTGTGATAGTCTCTGACCTACTGACTATGTCACTGACTCGGTTTGCTGTCATGTCACCTCCATTTCTTGTGGAAATGTGACTGTCAGATACTGAGCGGGTTTTTCTTCTTCTTTTTTTTTTTTCCTTACCTCATCAGGTCCCCTTTTTTTAAAAAAAATTTTTTTTTAAGATTTTATTTATTTATTAGTGAGAGAGAGAGAGAGAGAGAACGAGCACAGGCAGACAGAGAGGCAGGCAGAGGCAGAGGGAGAAGCAGGCTCCCCGCCAAGCAAGGAGCCCGATGCGGGACTCGATCCCAGGACGCTGGGATCATGACCTGAGCCGAAGGCAGCCGCTTAACCAACTGAGCCACCCAGGCGTCCCATCAGGTCCCTTTTTTATCTTATTTCAGTATCTCTGATTTTGTTTGTCTACTTGCTTGTTTCATGGGAACTATAAGGTCTCTTGGCAGTACAGAGAGGATTCTTGTCAAGGACTTTATTCTATTTCCTGGTATCATTTTTCTTCTGAGATATATTCTTTTAATGTATTTTCCTATGGACATTCTTTGGGAGAGAAGGGTAATATCTTACATAGATCCTAGGGTAGCTCTTTGCTAAGAAATAGTGACTATTTAAAAAACAAAACCGGGACGCCTGGGTGGCTCAGTTGGTTAAGCGGCTGCCTTCAGTTCAGGTCATGATCCCAGCGTCCTGGGATCGAGTCCCGCATCGGGCTCCTTGCTCGGCAGGGAGCCTGCTTCTCCCTCTGCCTGCCTCTCTGTCTGCCTGTGCTCGCTCCTGCTCTCTCTCTCTATCTGACAAATAAATAAATAAAATCTTTAAAAAAAAAAAAAAAAAAAACAAAACTTACCTGAATCCATCAGCCCTTTATTTTTTTTTATTTTATTTATTTGTCAGAGAGAGAGAGTGCACAAGCAGGGGGAGCAGCAAGCAGAGGGAGAAGCAGGCTCCCCACCAAGCAAGGAGCCCGTCGTGAGACTTGATCCCAGGACCCCAGGATCATGACCTCAGCCGAAGGCAGACACTTAACGACTGAGCCACCCAGGTGTCCCTCCATCAACCCTTTAGATATAAATTCTATTTCACAGGAAAAATAGTAGCTAGACCAGCAAACTAGACACCACAAGGGAGTAACCAGACAGATCCAGAAGGTGAGATATTCTGTAGGACAACTATCTCAATTGCTTCCACTAGTAAGTGTCCTAAAAAGGGGACTGTACTAGATTAAAATAAACTTAAGGGGGATGTGTGCTCCTGGATTGAATACTGATTTGGATAAATCAGTTGTAAGAATAACTGGAGTTAATTGGAGAAATTTTAATATGGCCTAGAAATTAGATGAGATGAGATAAAAGTATACCCAAATAGAAAGGTAAAAAGTGTTGGCTAAATAATACAGATTCTAAAAAAATTATAAACAATTTTTAGAGCATAATATCTCTCTCTGTGTCTCACACACACACACATCCATGGTTGTCGCAGTGATGTTCTCTGGGAGATAAGAATATGCTGCTTGTTTTTTAAACTTGTCTCTATTTTCTGATGTTCTACAAGCACATGTACTACTTACGTAATAGTTTTTTTTTTTTTAAATAGTGACACAGATTTAAATGGGACAGATTTGCCATGAAGATAATAAAGCTTATACTTCAGGGCCCTTTGTTCACATGGAAACTTCCTAGGCCCCTAAGAGGGCTTCTGGCAATGTTTTATCATATTTTTGTGGTAATACCGTATTTATTTTCCTTTTTATGCTTTAGGAATGTTTTACTGTAGTAAAATAGACACAAAATGTACCATTTCAAGGGTCCAGTTGAGTGGCCTGACGTCCATTCACACTGTTGGGGGCCCATCACCACCCGCATCTCTGGAACTTTGTCATCTTCCTGAACTAAAACTCTGTACCCAGGGACGCCTGGGTGGCTCAGTTGGTTAAGCAGCTGCCTTCGGCTCAGGTCATGATCCCAGCATCCTGGGATCGAGTCCCACATCGGGTTCCTTGCTTGGCAGGGAGCCTGCTTCTCCCTCTGCCTCTGCCTGCCACTCTGTCTGCCTGTGCTCGCTTGCTCTCTCTCTCTCTAACAAATAAATAAATAAAATCTTAAAAAAAAAAAAAAAAACTCTGTACCCATTAAACAGTAACTCCCTGCTGCCCCAACCATCCAGTATTTTTATTTTTAAGTGTCTCCAAAACTGTATAAGCTCCAAGCTCCACAGCACCCTGGTCTAGCCCCAACTGAATATGCAACCAGATCTCCTGGTCACTCCTGAGTAAGTTTGAAGTGATACTCAACACTACTAAGTGATTTTAGCCTCAAACCAAAGAACTATCAACATTGTCAAGGAGACAAGACCACTGTGGTGGTGAGAGAGAGGGGGGCAGAGGGGCAAGAGAAGCAAACTCCCCACTGACCAAGGAGACTGATACGGGACTCGATCCCAGGACCCCGGGATCATGACCTGAGCCGAAGGCAGATGCTTACCCAACTGAGCCACCTAGGTGCCCCGTATCAGCAATGTTTAAGCCTGAGTTGGCATAACAGAAAACCCAAATTTATTTCTCTCATATATAAAGGAAGTCTGGAGGTACACAGTCCAGGAAAGACTAGTATGGCTGTTTTATGATCATCAAGGAACTGGAGCCCTTTTATCTTGCTATGCTACCATCAGCAGAATGCCACATCATGGCCCAATGGGGCTGCTCAAGCTCCAGCTGTCAAATCTCTATTTCGACCAGAAGGACAAAAATAATAATGAGTGAGAAAGTATGCCCCTTCCTCCTATGTCTCTTCACCACAGATGCACATTGCACTTACATCTGTTGCCACAACATAGTCACATGGCCTTACCCCTAGCTGTAAGGGAGGTCAGGAAATGTAATCTTTATTCCAGAAAACTGTGCCCAACTAAAGATCAGACATTCCACCATTAATAAGGAAATGGAGAGAATGGGTATTGAGAAAGGCAACTAAGCATCTGTCAGATGGTTTTTAGAAAGATTTGGTGTGTTAGCTTTTGAGGCTTGATGGGGGCAAGTAGGAAGGGTAGACATCTTAAAAACATTTGATTATTTTTTTTAAGATTTTATTTTTATTTATTTGACAGAGATCACAAGTAGGCAGAGAGGCAGGCAGAGAGGGAAGAGGAAGCAGGCTCCCCGCTGAGCAGAGACCCCCCCCCACCCCCCGGATTCGGGGCTCAATCCCAGGACCCTGGGATCATGACCTGAGCCGAAGGCAGAGGCTTTAACCCACTGAGCCACCCAGGCGCCCCAAGACATTTGATTATTGCTTTTGATTTTGTTTAGAGCCAAAACTCACTTCCACATAATTAGCTTTCTAGACTGGGCACTAAACCCTCTTCCACATATCACAGAAGTGGGCTAAACAGGCTTGCAGAGAAGACAAAAAAAGCCATCTTCCCCAGTGAAGGGGACTTCTGGCTGTCTCAATGGCCAAACACATCCAAACTACATATCTAGACCGATCAGCTAGACTGTGGCGGGTAAGTTCAACTCATCTCAGCGTGTTGACTGCCATCACTTTTGGACTGTGTGTTGCTTCCAGAGAAATGTCAACCTCAGGACGGGGTCTCTTGACCCCATCCCTAGAGACCATTCCATGGAGGACATTTTCCCCAAGTGATAAACAGAAGAAAACGAGGAACATGAACGTGGCAGTTGCTTTACCAACCAGGGAGTGGTTTCAGGTGCTGGAACAGGGGCAAACTAGAAGCCACCAGGCAAGGGGCAGATGGAATCAGGTCAGCAGAGCCTCATGACCTTTCGGCCGCCGCTCTGACTTGATAATGAAATACAAAAGCAATTTTTCACGCTTGCATATCACAGGCACTGGTTGTCCGATTACTTTTCTGAGTTGATCACATTTGATTTTGATTTGATAATACATAGCTTAGTAAATTCTGGAATTTCATCCAAATTAGAATATGATTTCTCCACAAAGCGGACTTGAATAGCGGTCAACCTGCTTCCTTCTGTGCCCTTGACCTAGCCACTGCAGGGTTTGGGGCTCTGGCTTCCTCCGACTCCAGGCTGAGGAATGCTGTCACTCTCTGAGAGGGGGACTGTCTCGTTGGTCTAGCGGAACTGCGCGGTTCCACTCTTCTCCGCTGGGCACCCTCACAGAGCCCGTCTCTGGGGAAGAAACTAATTACATGGACTCCTCCTTCAGTGTGACCTCCTGAAGGAAACAGACCTGCAGAAGTAACCACCCAGGCAGAACAGAGTGTGGAGAAGAGCCCCGCGATTCCTTCCAAGACAGGTAAGTGTCCTCCAGATAAACGCCGCCTCATCAAAGCTGGGAAAAGTGGGGTTTGAAATAGACAACAGCCCTTAAAACTGCTTGGGGTAGGTTGCATTTGGAGTAAGGGAGAGTTAAGGATTCCCATGTGGCTCAGTTGGTTAAGCGGCTGCCTTCGGTTCAGGTCATGATCCCAGAATTCTGGGATCAAGTCTCATATCAGCCTCCCTGCTCCGCAGGAAGTCTGCTTCTCCCTCTCCCCCTGCCCCTGCTCGTGTTCCCTCTCTCACTGTGTCTCTCTCTGTCAAATAAATAAATACAATCTTAAAAAAAAAAATGTAAGGGAGGGTTGAAAGGCAGGAAAGAAAATATCCTCCCAGCAGCCTTCCTTCCTTGCTTCCTGCCTGGCTCACCCCTTTCCCAGAAACCTCTGGGAGCACTATGTCCCCTGGTTCCGGACAGGGGCTGGGGACTATCAGGGCAGAAACAAGCCCTCTGGAGGAAAAGAGAGGCCCCTCTGCATTTCCCTTTCCCACAGGCCTACCCTGGTTTTTTCATGATGTCATCCATTCATCATTGTGAGCTGATTGGCGGTCCCAGGCCTTGGCCAGCTGCCCAGGGCCAGGAGGGAAGAGAGAGATACCAGGCCAAACTTGCAGCAGGCCCCTGAGCATGTGCGGAAATGTTGTCATCAGTTCCACAGAGAAAGACTCGGTGGAAATCAAAGAAGACAGTAAAAGTCACAAGATCTTTTCCAACCTTCCCTTCTCTGAATGCCTGGGAAGAAGTCAGGGGCCTCTTGTCCATGGATGGGGAGCCGAACCCTGGAGTGGGCCTGGGTGTGGAGGAGGGACTTCTCTGCCAGATGCTTCGTTCTCCAGAATTCAACCTGTTTCCTGACTCAGTGGTGTTTGAAAGCAACTTTGTCCAGGTACCCGCGGGTCGCTCACAATGACACTCCTTGATTCTTCTCAACTTGTTCCCAAGATGTGGCCGGGAGTGTCTGTCCCGGGGCCTGGAGTGGAGTGAGCACTGAGGCAAGGAGAAGTCAGTGGCCCTGGAATGCAGCTGACCCTGACTTTGCTGGGCCCTACACAGAGCTTCTTCCACAGACACTTGTCATCGTGGGGACAGAGGTCAGGTGTTCTCTGCTCTGAGTAGAGACTTGGTACCCGAACCCCTCAATGTGCTTCCTTCCCAGGCTGTCAGCCCAAAGAGGCGAACAAAGAGGCAGTGAAGGAGGCTGCCCTTGGAGGCTTCGTAGCAGAAATGCTGATTGGTGAAAGAGCAGGAGCAGGGCCCCGAGAGGGACTAGGGCTCAGGGTCTCTCCCTTCTCATCAGGGGGTATCATTGTGCAAGTGATCTGCATGCCCTGAATCCTAGTTTCCTCTATTTACAAAAGGGATTGGACCAAGCTGGTTGTTACATGTGAACCCGGGAAGCAAAGGCCCACGTACAGTGGGCACTCAGGGCATTTTTTTTTTTTAAGATTCATTTATTGGGGCACCTGGGTGGCTCAATCGTTAGGCATCTGCCTTCGGCTCAGGTCATGATCCTTGGGTCTTGGCATCGAGCCCCTCATCAGGCTCCCTTCTCAGTGGGAAGCCTGCTTCTCCCTCTCCCACTCCCCCTGCTTGTGTTCCCTATCTCGCTGTCTCTGTCTCTGTCAAATAAATACAATCTTTAAAAAAGAATGAAAGAAAAAGAGAAAGAGAGAATAAAGATTTATTTATTTATTTGAGACAAAGAGCATGTGCGAGTGCACTGCACAGAGGGAGGGGTGGGGGGGCAAGAATCTCAAGCAGACTCCCCACTGAGCACAGAGCCCACAACTGAGGGGTGGGATGGGTTCCATCCCATGACCCCAAGATAGTGACTTCAGCCAAAATGAAGAATTGCCTCTTAACCAACTGCGCCACCGGAGGGCCCCTCCATGCATTTTTGTTTCCTTGCCTTCTCTTCCTTTCCTCTGGCCAAGTGGAACCCAGAATAAATAGACCTTGGGAGCTGCAAGGGAAAGTGCAGGAGATAATAGGGCCTCTCAAAGAATGGGGTAAGGACACATTTTTCAAAGAAAATCCAGGAAATGGTGTGGGAAGGAGTCACGGAAATGTGACACAGGTCCGGGAGCTCTTGTGTTATTGTTCTTGTGGGCAACTATTAATAGGAGGTGGGGTAAATACTCCTACAATTGTTGAAGCAATACAGGTTTAAACAGTGGTTCTCAACAAGTGTTGATTTCACCGGCCACCACCAGGGAGCATTTGGCAACCTCTGGAAATACTATTGATGGTCCCAACTTGGGAGGGAGGGCGCGGGGAAGGATTGCTATTAGCCTTTAGTGCATAGAGACAGAGACTGTGTAACCATCCTGGCTTGCTCGGGAAAGCCCCCTCCCCCAAACAAAGAATTAGCCAGCTCCAAATGTGAATAGGACTGAGGTTGAGAGACCCCACTGCTAGAATACACTGCTGCTTCTGCCCATTGTTCAGGCTGTGCCCCTCGGGCTGCTTTGCAGGTCAGAAAGGGCAGGAACTGGATAGACATCTACAAACCCTCCAACACCATGGCCCTTGGGGTAACCTCCTCCGTGCCCTGCCTGCCCCTTCCCAATATCCTCCTCATGGCTAGTGTCAAATGGCACCAGGGACAGAGCCAGACATGGAATAGACCATCTACGGCCCCAAACATCAAGCTGAAGAGGTAAGCAATAGAGATGGGAACAGAGGATGAATGGGGTGAGGGGTGGACCCAAAGCAGAGACTGCTTTGTGACTCAACTCAAAGTAGGGAGAAACGGAGAAGTCACTGGCAGTGACATTACTTTTTTAGACAACAGTAGCCCAAGACAGAGCATGCACTGGAAGCATTAAGGCCAAGGTTTGGGGGGGGGGGGGGGGGGGTGGAAAAGAGAAGTGTTATGTGGTCAGCAATGAGAAGCCAGTCAGCATGCCCACTTTCCTTCTTGCTGATCGCACCTGCTGAATCCATAGGAATTCTCCTTGCCTTGGTCCAAGAGGCAAGGAAGCAGTGAGTTCTGGCAGATGGAGCACTAGTTATGAGACACAGGTTCTAGTCTTCGGTAGCCAATGACTCAAATCATTTTTGAGTCTCAAGCTTATCTGCCTCATCCCAGTTTCCCTACTGGTAAAACAAGTGGAACTAAGTCTCCCTTAAAACCGTAAACATACAGTGACCTCAGACTCTTCTGGGAAGAAACAGCCCTTTTCGGTATGGGTAATGTGTAGGATATCTCAAGAATCTCTAGAGATTCCCAGAAATCCAGAGAAACCCTTCATTTCTCCATGTCGGCTTGGTGATAAACCTCGCCTCTATGTTCTGGGCGTACCTATAGAAAACCCAGTCCAGTTCCTTGAATGTTAGCCCCTGTGGAAGAGTAGTGAAAACACTGGGGTCAATGAACGGACAAGCTAGAGAAGGGCACTTCCTTTATGCTATCAAGAAAGAAACTGGAAACCCCTATGACCCAGCCACCTTACCCCAGGGCTATCTCTCTCAAGCAGGATCCCAGGGAACACCAGCCTGAGAATCATGGCAGATTTCAGGGCGACACCCCAGACCCAGCGAATCTGAGTTGCAGGGGATTTCTTCAGGTGTCTGCGTTTTAAACAAGCTCCCCAGGTGAATCTGGTCTCTGCAAATTTGAGCACCACGGTGCTGAGCATTCTCTCTCCTATCCCCGAAAGCCTCAGTCCTGTAGGAGACACTCCTCATATTAACGAAGACGGGGTTGGATCAGAAGCCACAGGGCTTCCACGGTGTGTCTTCTCTTGTGGCTTCAGGATCCTCCCACTGAAGTTTGTGGAGTTCCAGATCTGTGACCGGCTTCAGCGCATCTTGCGTTTGAGGACAGTCACTGAGAAGATCTACTACCTGAGGCTCCACCAGGACCATCCTGAGACTGTCTTCCACTTCTGGATCCGGCTGGTGCAAATTCTGCATACGGGGCTGTCCATCACCACCAAGGACCCAAGGATTCTTTTCACTCACTGTCTGGTACCCAGGATCAGCTGCAGCCCCTCAGGAGACTCTCACGTAAGTGGGCACCATTGCCCTCTCCAGCAAAGGCCAGAGCCGAACTGTGGAGTTTAGGTGAGCTGGTAGGTGAGCACCCCGTGAAGGCGATCCCTGCCTTAGACCTTTGCTAATCAGCTTTATTGGGGCATGATTTACGGCCATAAAACCCAGCCCTTTTAAGCGTACCACACAACATTCTCAGTAACTGTACAGAGCTGGGCAACCATCACAACCATCACCCTACAAATTCCCTTGTGCCCATGCAAAGTCATTCAAATTCCCTATTTCCTGCCCTACGCAGCCACTGCCCTAGGCAGTCTCTATAATTTCTTATTTCTTAGAAATTTTGTATAAATGAAATCCTACGATACTAGTCTTTTGTGGTTTCCTTCCCTTAGCATGGTGTTTTCCAGGCTCATCTAAAGATTTTTTATTATTTTTTGTCAGAGAGAGATCACAAGTAGGCAGAGATGCAGGCAGGGAGAGAGAGGAGGAAGCAGGCTCTCTGTGGAGCAGAGAGCCTGACGTGGGGCTCCATCCCAGGACCCTGGGATCATGACTCGAGCCGAAGGCAGGGGCTTTAACCCACTGAGCCACCCAGGCGCCCCTTTCAGGCTCATCTAGATCATAGCATGAGGTCACTTCTGTGCAGTCACAGACTATCCTTTTTCCTGTTCATTTCTGAGTAGCATTCCGGTATATGGATATATCACGTGTTGTTTGTCCATTCACCAGTTGGCCATTTGGATTGTTTCTAGTTTTTGACTATTATGAATAATGCTGATGGGAACATTTGTGTACAAGTTTTTGCATAGATGTATGTTTTGTTTGTCTTGGGTAGATTCCAAGGAATGTAATGGCTGGGTTATTACTTTTTTTTTTCTTTTTTTAAAGGTTTTATTTATTTATTGGACACAGAGAGAGAAAGCACAAGCAGGAGGAGCAGCAGAGGGACAGGAAGAAGCAGGCTCCCCACTGAGCAGGGAACCTGATGTGGGGCTCGATCCCAGGACCCCGAGATCATGACCTGAGCCAAAGGCAGTTGCTTAGCAACTGAGCCACCCAGGTGCCCCAAGAAATTAATTTTTTAAACAACTATTAAATTCCTACAACAGATATTTGATCCCTCTACATTTAAATATAAAACCAAGTAGCAGAAGCTTTATTAAAATTTATAAGAATAGGCTGTTCAGGAACGTATGAAGGTATGTTCATAAGAATAGATGATCTAGGGGCACCTGTGTGGCTCAGTGGGTTAAAGCCTCTGCCTGCCTTCGGCTCAGGTCATGATCTCAGGGTCCTGGGATCGAGCCCCACATTGGGCTCTCTGCTCAGCAGGGAGCCTGCCTCCCCCTCTTTCTCTGCCTGCCTCTCTGCCTACTTGTGATTTCTGTCTGTCAAATAAATAAATAAAATTTAAAAAAGAATAGTTGATCCACTAAATTATGTCTAAAGTTTTCAATGACAGTATTATCCTTAAGGCACCAAAGGCTATTTATAACAATACAGGAAACAGAAACAAACAGAGATGGCCTCAGAATGGCCCCTCTGAGCAGCTGACCCAGCAGCCCAGAGGAAGAGCCCAAGTTCCAGCACTTTCATGTCTGGACTGTGATTAGGAAAATGCAGAGACCCCAAGGCCTTAACCACCTGGATTTGTTTTTTTCCTCCATCTAGTCAGTACAGAAGAAACCCCAAGTCTCCCAGCCCAGTGAGAGCCTCATGCAGCTGATGGCCAAGGGGGAGACTGAGGCGCTCTCTCAGATTTTTGCTGACTTGCACCAGCACAATGAGTTCAGGTATGTGCCTTAAATCAGGCCAGCCTCCCATCCCTGCCATAGCCCAGATGGCCTGGGCCCTAAGATCCAGAAACCAAGCAGAGGGAGGAGCATGAAATGCTGCCACTCAGGATCCAGGTTTTATTCTTGACTCAGAATAACCTTTACCCAGTTCTCTTTGCCTTAGTCTCCTCCACACAGTCAGCACTGTAGGCCTGACTCCAGAGGAATGTTGTACAAAATAAAAAGTAACTCTTCGATAAGAAGAGTAAGTTAGTGGCATAGGTGGGGAAGGAAAACCTAATTTCTAACCTCGTTCCTAGTCCTTAGGGAGGAAAAAGAGAAAACATTGTCTGCTCATTGAGTTCATTTACCTTTTCCCCTGGCCTCTGCTTAGCCTTCAGGGAGCTTCTGTGGTTACTTTCTAAACCGGATAATCTGTTCTGGAAAGCTCCATTGTACCGGCCCATGTCCTCCGTGCCTGAGGAAATGTCCCTGTATGTGCAGGTGCCTTAGGGCTGACAGGCACTGAGAGCACTTAGACTACAGGGCACTGCGACCAGAGGGCAAAGATGATGTGGGAATCGGGGTCTGGGCAATCTTGATTTGTGGTTTAAAAGAAAAGGAAGGACAGAAATAAGTTAGGAAACGTCACCAGAAGAGAAAAAACAGGTGTTAAAAAGAAGAGGGTTTTTGTCAAAATAGGGACTGGTGACCCGGCGATCAGATACAGAACAAGGAAGGAAGGAAGGAGAGAATAAATAAATAAATAAATAAATAAATGGAGGGAGAGAGGAAGGGAGGGAGGGAGGGGAGAGGAGAAGAGAGGAGAGGAAAGAAAAGGAAAGGAAAAAAGGCTTTTTTCTCAGTGCTGGGAGTGAACCAGTAGAGTTGGAAAGGACAATCTCTTACAGCTGTTCAGAGCTCACCCAGCCCTGGGCGCCAGGCACTGCTCTGACTGTGAGTCCTTGGGCCCATTGCTTCACTTTTCTGGTCCTAAGGGTTCAGATCTGCAGAATGGAAATAAATGATGGTAGCGCCAACCTCACCCAGATAGCGTAAGGTGACATGAGCTCATCACATCAGTCCTTGTCAGGCTCCTCAGCAGATTCAGAGGTGGACGTAGGAAATCCTCAATAAATATTAACTTATATTATTAACTCAAACGTGGGCTGGAAGTAGAAAAGTATTCGTGCAAGAGAAAGACGTGTTACTTGCCCACTGCCTAGGAATTTATGCCGGAGGTTGTCATTCTGTGTATGTATCAGAGGCTTAACTACAGAGATCTGTAGGTAAGAAATTTCTGAGTGAGATGTCACATTGCTGAGCTGGAGACTCCTGGACTCTAGTAGAGCAAGATATATTGAAGCAACCTACTGACCTTCTCAAAATCTGAAATCATGGATTTTTCTTTTGTCATTACCATTTGCTTCTGTTTACATTCCTGGCCAAATTCAGCCACCTGGCCATACCTGCTATAAGGGAGCTGAGAAATGCACTCACCAGTGTGTGTAGCCACGTGCCCAACACAAAGTCAGAGGCTCTGCCCCCACAGAAGGAAGGAAGAAGGGAGTCTAGGGGCCTGTTGTCAATCTCTGACACAGGCAACTTTTAATATTTCTGGAAGGTTAGAGGGGACTTTAGACCAGAAGGAGAAATAGGCTCTACCCAGAGGAAGGCTGGAGAAAGCTGCCGAGATTGAGGCAACAAATGAGGCTTCATCCTGAGGAAGAGATTGGTGAGTTTGGAAAAAGGAAGGGAAGGCCAGTGCGGAAATGGCGGTGATGGGAAGACAGAAGGAGAAGTGGGCAGAGTGGAGCCAGGGCCTGGGAAGCCCTGTGAAGGAATTAAGGCTTTAGTGGAGTGGGAGCCTTCGCCTCATTTTAAACTGGGAAGTGACGTGATGCAAGATGACGCTGGCTGTCCGGGTGACAGTTGATATGAAGGGAGGGAGCCTAGGTGTGAAGCGGCCAGATGGCAAACTGAGGCAACCTAATCTGGGCTGTCATGTCCTGAGTGGATCAGAGGGCTGTGAGAAATACGGAGAAATGCATTTTTGCTTCGCTGTTCTCTCGGGAATTGCTTTGGACGGGCATTTGGTCTCCCTAATTTCCCAGAAGGAAACCCCCAGTGATGGTTTCTCTCTCCTCATTCAGACAGGTTCTAGTCTGGTCACAATTCTATCAGGTTTTGCACATTGGCAACAACAAGCAACTAAAATGAAAGGCTGAGACAAAGGACCAAACAGATGGAGTCGCACCCACGCTTCCTCAGCAAAAGCAGCAGCAAGGGCTCTGCTCCCACCCCACCCCCCCTCCCCTCCCCCTTCCCTAGTTTTTCTTCTGGTACTTTGTTACCAGGGTAGCCGCAGCTGGCCTTTTTCATATTTATATCTGCCTCTAAAGCTTTTGCATCAAGAAAAATAGAACTAGAAACAAGATTTGAAGTGAGAATTTCATGCTCTGTTCTTTTCCTTTTGACCTTCATTTCCTTGATCCTGAAATGGCTGGAGTTCCAGGAGCAGCAAAAAGACACAGACCAAAAGGGAGAGCTCAGGTAATGGAGGGAACAGGGCACCCATGTCTCGGAAAACTTTCTGCTCCACAGATGTAGGAATAAGTCCCCCTCTAGCTCCCCATCCCAGCTTCCTTGGATCTCTGTTGTCCTTCCATACCTGAGTCTGACTTCCCCTAGGCTCTTTGGCCACCATGCTCAATTTGGTAGCAAGTCTTAGCGATTGCTCTCTTTGAAATGTTTCTGATATGCTTTCCTTCAGTTCTACTCCCGCAGATCTACCCTAATCCACCTTATCACCACATGCCTGGCCCATCTAGCAATCTTCTGCTAGTTCATTCATTCATTTACTCATTTCAAAACATGCAGGGAGCCCTTGGTAAGTGTCCAACACTGTGGAAGGCTTTGGAGTCCCAATGAAGGAGGACACAATATCTCAAAAAGGTTTATAATTTGGTGGTCAGATGGGTAGATCCTGAAATCACAACACCTCTCTTTCTAGGAAACATTCAGAACTCATGCCTGGGGTATGAGTTCTGAACTCGTGCCTGGGGTACCTCAGGAGCACAAAGACAGGGGTCCCTCATTCCCCCCAGAAGGCTGCTGGGGAAGGCCTGGAGTCTGAGCTGAGTCATAGAGGAGGGGTGCAGGCAAGGCCGGCCCAAGAAGAGGAGGCAGAGCCTTCTAAGAGACAGAGTCTGTGTGAAAGTGCATGACACATTCTGGAAACAGCAGCCAGTTCCCTAGATATTGCCAGGTTCTAGTTTACCCCAAATCCACTCCTTTTGGCATGAATGACCCTGTGCAAACTTTCCCCCCCTTCCCCATCTCACCCGATCCCTTTCTCCCCCTCAAATAGAAGCCCTGTGCCCCATTTTTTCTCCAGCCCAAATCTGCTTTAGGTAAGCCTTAGCTATCCTTCCCCGTGTGTTATTCATCCCATCTGCTCCCTTCCCCCTGATGCTCCACCCTCAATCCTACCTATCTTTCCAGATGAATCCTTCCTTGGTCATAACCTCTCTCCCATTATTCCCTACTTGTTTCATAGGCTTCAGTCTTATTTCTTCAACCAATATTCATTCTTCTCATGCCTCTGAGTTACCTGCAGTGGCAAGCCCAGGATTAGGAACGCAATGGGAGTTCGAGAAATATCCATGCGCCACACCACTAATAAATTATTCCTCCAAACTGGTTCAGGAGACGGCCAGAATATC
>ML102036.1:18925-66723 GCA_003697995.1 Taxidea taxus jeffersonii | reverse complement strand
TCTCTTTTGGTTTGTCTCCCTCCTGATCCCATCTTGTTTCATTTTTTCTTTTCCTACCACCTTAACCCCCACCCCCATTGCATCTCCACTTCCTCATATCAGGGAGATCATGTGATAGTTGTCTTTCTCCAGTTGACTTATTTCGCTAAGCATAATACGCTCTAGTTCCATCCATGTCGTCGCAAATTGTAAGATTTCATTTCTTTTGATGGCTGCATAGTATTCCATTGTATATATATACCACCTCTTCTTTATCCATTCATCTGTTGATGGACATCTAGGTTCTTTCCATAACTTGGCTATTGTGGACATTGCTGCTATAAGCATTTGGGTACACGTGCCCCTTTGGATCACTACGTTTGTATCTTTAGGGTAAATACCCAGTAGTGCAATTGCTGGGTCATAAGGTAGCTCTATTTTCAATTTTTTGAGGAAACTCCATGCTGTTTTCCAGAGTGGTTGCACCAGTTTGCATTCCCACCAACAGTGTAGGAGGGTTCCCCTTTCTCCACATCCTCGCCAGCATCTGTCATTTCCTGACTTGTTCATTTTAGCCATTCTGACTGGTGTGAGGTGGTATCTCATTGTGGTTTTGATTTGTGTTTCCCTGATGCCCAGTGATGCGGAGCACTTTTTCATGTGTCTGTTGGCCATCTGGATGTCTTCTTTGCAGAAATGTCTGTTCACGTTCTCTGCCTATTTCTTGATTGGATTATTTGTTCTTTGGGTGTTGAGATTGCTAAGCTCTTTATAGATTTTGGATACTAGCCCTTTATCTGATATGTCGTTTGCAAATATCTTCTCCCATTCTGTCAGTTGTCTTTTGGTTTTGTTGACTGTTTCCTTCGCTGTGCAAAAGCTTTTGATCTTGATGAAGTCCCAATAGTTCATTTTTTTCCCTTGCTTCCCTTGCCTTTGGCATTGTTCCTAGGAAGAAGTTGCTGCAGCTGAGGCCGAAGAGGTTGTTGCCTGTGTTCTCCTCAAGGATTTTGATGGATTCCTTTCTCACATTGAGGTTCTTCATCCATTTTGAGTCTATTTTCGTGTGTGGTGTAAGGAAATGGTCCAATTTCATTTTTCTGCATGTGGCTGTCCAATTTTCCCAACACCATTTGTTGAAGAGGCTGTCTTTTCTCCATTGGATATTCTTTCCTGCTTTGTCGAAGATTAGTTGACCATAGAGTTGAGGGTCTATTTCTGGGCTCTCTATTCTGTTCCATTGATCTATGTGTGGGTTCTTCCACATTCTTAACACCACTCCCTTCTGCATACCCCTTGACCTTGTGGCTGTGTTTTTAATCTATAGGGGCCATAAAAAAAGAAATCAAGACAATATTATTTCCTTTTTCTTAAAATATTGTATCTTTCCAATTATTCTTTTGGGGTATGCTAAAAGCATAGGCTTATTTGGTGAAAATCAAAACCCTAAATAATTTGAGGCAGAACATCAGTATAAAATTATGGATGAAAATGGAAAATACTATGTTAAAATAATCATGCCCACTGAAATTTTACACATTGCACAGCAAATGAGGGCTAACACACTGAAGTTATTGTGTAATGTCACTGAACATTCCATGTATTGTAAGGTAATATTTGTTATGTCTATTTGCCTATGTGTCCAGACTTAAGGCCTCATGTGGGTGGTTGCTTTCAACCCCTACAGACCTCTGAATTGATCTCTATCCTCTTGAGGTTGAGAACCTTCTTCTGATTAGGTGAAACCTCTTGACAAAATTTATAAGACACCCTAATCTGCTTCTTTCTCTCTTGGGCTAATATCTTAATACTTGGGAGATGTGATCCACACTTGCCCTGACAAACTGTGGGGAAGAGGTTTGATTTCCATGGAACTACTTCTGATGTCACCAAGATGGCAACAGAGGAAGCTCCTGATTTTCTCCCACGGATGTACTGAGTAGACACACAGGGACCAATTACCTCTGAAAAAAATCCAGAAACACCTCAGGTCTGAGAAAATACAGACATTAAAATAGGTGAGAAAGGCTGAGACATACTCTTACCATAAACTTCACTCCCAACACAGTTCTTATCATCAGGATGCAACTCCCAGTTTTTCCCTGAGGAGTGAAGACCTTGTATCACACATCTAGTATCCCAACTTTTTGAAGCTGTCACACAAGGTTTGGGCCCCAGATCACTTCGGAGAGCCAATGTGTCTTGCATTCAGAAGTCCTGCAGGACTATAGTAAGCAGAGAGGAAGTTGTTAAATGGGCACACAAGCACTTCCTGTGGTTATCCCATTGGACACAGTGTAGTGGCAGAAGACAAAAGTGCCCATCTCTGAGATTTTTCCTGGAAAAAGTTTGACTGTATTTTCCCAGCTTTTGCCTAAGCATCCAACTTCTAATAAGTCTGCATCTGGGTGTTGACTGAGAGCCTTGCAGGAGCCTGAAAGAGCTGGGGGACATTTCCCCTGCTGTCTCCTTCTGTCCCACTACAACAATAAAACCAGACCTCTAGCTTCTACCTGGAAGGAGCTTGTCTACACATCTAACACCCCAACTTTTGAGGCTCTCACTTGGAGATGAGCCTTCATACCATAGCTGTGATAGCCCATGAAGCTCAATATTTATGAGTACCAAATAAGGTATTAAATAACAACAACAACAAAACAATAACAACAAAAACAGTTTTCAAATGGGTATGCAAGCACTTTCTACAGCCACTCCCCTCCTACCCCCAGCTCAGCACAGATGAAGCAAACAAAAATGCCCATCTCATATTTTCTTCATGGAAGGAGGATGACTACATACTTTGCCAGCTGCTGACTGAGGTTCTGGCTTCTAATCAGTCTGCACTTGGGAGATGATTTGGATCCTCCTGGGGGCAGAATGTGTATATGCCCCTCACCATCTGCCTCCAGCTCACTTCAATAGCAGAAATAAGTCTCTAGATTATTTCTGGAGGGAGCTTGTCAACGTATTTGGCACCCCAAATATTATGGCTGCTGTCCAAGAGACTGGATCTCAAATCACCTAGCTCTGAAAGTCAATGGGGCTTGGTATTTAGAAAAAGTTTCCTGGAACCACACAAAACAAAGAGATGGTTCTATTTAGGCACATATGCATTCCCAGTGACGATTACCTCTGGCTGAGCACAGAGTCTATTCTGTCTATTTTGTCAGAATAGACAAAAACACACAGCTCCCAATTTCTCCCTGATAGAAGCTAGAATGCACATCTAACATTCTGATTTTTCCTTCCAGCTGCCACCTGAAAGTTGGGTATCCAATTAATCCACACTGCAGATCTGAAGGGAGAAGTAATTAGTAGTCCTCTAGGAGTTGAACATGCATATCTACTGGGACTAAGAGCAAAGATAGTGGGTTGGGCATTCACAAAGGTTTGGAAGTAACCAGGGCTCAGGCATGGCTGAGTGATGAGGTTCATCTCCCAAATGAGACTAACCTGTCAAGACTAAGAAAGCTGGCTGTTTTAGCTAATGCACAAAAACTAATACAGGGAGTCAAGGAAAATGAAGAAACCGGGGAATATGTTTCAAACAAAAGAACAAAATCAACCTCTAGAAACTGATCTTAATGAAATAGGGATAAGTGATTTGTTCTATATAGAGTAAAAATTAATGGAAATAAAGATGTTCACTGAAGTCAGGAGAATAATGTATTAAAAAAGTGAGAATTTTTTTTCTTTTTTTTAAAAGAAGATTTTATCTATTTATTTGACACAGAGAGAGAGAGAGAGAGAGAGAGAGAGAGAGATCACAAGTAGGCAGAGGCAGGCAGACAGAGAGGGGTAAGCAGGCTCCCTGGTGAGCAGAGAGCCCAATGTGGGGCTCAATCCCAGGACCCTGAGACCATCACCTGAGCCAAAGGCAGAGGCTCAACACACTGAGCCACCCAGGTGCCCCCAAAATGAGAATTTCAACAGAGATAAAAAAAATTGAAATGAACCAAACAGAAATCATAGAAATGAAAAATACAATAAATGCACTGAAAAATTCAATAGAAGTTTTCTATTGAATCCAGCACACTGGATTGAGTGGAAGAAAAGATCAATGAACTAGAAGACAGTGCAACGGATATCATCCAATCAGAGGAGCAAAAAGAAAAATGAACAAAAAGAATGAAGATAGCTTAAGGGACTTAAGGACACCATCAAGCAAATGAGTATATGCTTTAAAGATGTCCTAGAGAGAGAAGCAGAAATCTTATTCAAAGAAATAATGACTGAAAACTTCCCTAAGCTGGGGAAAGAAAACAGGTATCTAGATCCAGGAAGCCTAAAGAATACTAAAGAGGATGAACTAAAGAGATCCACAATAAGACAAATTATAATTAAATTGTCAAAAGTTAAAGACACAGGGAGAATTTTAAAAGCAGCAAGAGAGGGGTGACTGGGTGGCTCAGTAATTTAAGCATCTACCTTTGGCTCAGGTCATGCTCTCAGGGTCCTGAGATTGAGCCTCAGAATCAGGCTCCCTAATTAGTGGCGAGTCTACTTCTCCCTCTCTCTCTCTTCCCTTCTTTCCAACTTGTGTTTTCTTTCCTATCAAATAAATAAATAAAATCTTTAAACAACAACAACAACAACAACAACAACAACAAAAAGCAGCAAGAGAGAAGCAACTTGGTAAGCAAAGGAACCCCCATAAGACAATGAACAGATTTTTTGGTAGAGACCTTGCAGGTCAGAAAGAAGTGGTATGATATATTTAAGGTTCTCACAGAAAAAATTGCCAATCAAGAATACTCTGTATGGCAAAACTTCCTTCAGAATTGAAAGAAAGATGAAGGATTTCCCAGACAAACAGAAGCTGACAGAGTTCATCACCTTAAAATAAATGTTAAGGGAGTTCTTTAAGTTGAAACAAAAGGATGCTAATTAGTAAGATGAAAACATATGAAAATATGAAACTCACTGGTAAAGATAAATAGTTTTAAAGGGATTAAAATACAGATGTTTTATATAAGACTTTTGGTAACTACAAATGAAATCTGTAGTAGATACACAAAAGATAAAAAGAAAGGAATCAAAGCATATCATCACAGAAAATCATTACGCCACAAAGGAAGAGAGCAAGAGAGGAAGATAGGAACAAAGGAACTATAAAACAGCCAGAAAACGATGAACAACATGGCATTAGTAAGCACATGCTAATCAATAATTACTTTAAATGTAAATGTAAATGGATTAATTCTCCAATAAAAAGGCATAGAGTAGCTGAATGGATAAAAAAACAGGACCAACTCTATTCTGCCTACAGGAGACTCACTTTAGCTTTAAGGGCACATATAGATTGAAAGTGAGGAATTTAAAAAAAAAGATCTTATTTATTTTTTGACAGAGAGAGAGAGAGACAATGAGAGAGGGAATATAAGCAGGGGGAGTGGGAGAGAGAGAAGCAGGCTTCCCACTGAGCAGGGAGCCTGATGCAGGGCTTGATCCCAGGACCCTGGGTCATGACCTGAGCTGAAGGCAGATGCTTAACGACTGAGCCACCCAGACACCCTCAAAGTGAAGGGATGTTAAAAAGGTATTTCATACAAATAAAATGCTCACCTTTCAACAATGGATAGATCATCCACACAAAGGAATGAAAAGACATTCCATCTGCATGGAATGCAGAACAAAACAGAACAAAACAAAACAAATAGAACAAAACAAAACAAACAGAACAAAACAGAACAAAAAGAACAAATAGTATTAAAATTTCTATACTATCCAAAGCAATCCACACACTCAATGCAATCCCTATCAAAATATCAACAGCATTTTTCATAGAGCTAGAACATAGAGCTAAAATTTGTATGGAACCACAAAAGAACATGGGTATCTAAAGCAACCTTGAAAAAGAAAAGCAAAGATGGAGACATCACAATTCAAGACTTCAAGTTATGTTACAAAGCTGTAGTGATGAAAATAGTATGGTACTGGCACAAAAATAGACACACAGATCAATAGAATGGCATAGAAAACCCAGAAACGAACCCACAACTATATGACCAATTAATCTTCGACAAAACAGGAAAGATATCCAATGGAAAAAAGACGTCTCTTCAACAAATGGTGGACAACAAACTGTACAGCAACATGTAAAAGAATGAAACTGGACACTTTCTCACATCGTATGCAAAAATAAATTCAAAATGGATAAAAGAACTAGATGTGAGGTCTGGAACGATACAAACTGTAGAGGAGGACACAGGCGGTAACCACTTTGACATCAGCTGTAGCAACTTCTTTTTAGATATGTCTCCTGAGACAAGGGAAATAAAAGCAAAAATAAACTATTGGGACTTCATCAAAATAAAAAGCTTCTGCACGGCAAAGGAAACAATCAACAAAACTAAAAGGCAACCTTTAGAATGGGAGAAGATATTTGCAAATGACATGTCTGATAAAGGGTTAGTATCCAAAACTTATAAAGAACTTATAAAACTCAGCATCCCTAAAATACCATATGATTTCACTCCTATGTGGAATTTAAGACACAAATAAATGAGCAAAGGGAGAAAAAGAGAGAGGCAAACCGAGAAACAGACTCAACTACAGAGAACAAACTAATGGTTGTTAGAGGGAGGTGCATGGAGGGGATGGGTGAAATAGGTGATGGGGAACAAGGAGGGCATTTGTGATGAGCATGATGTGTTGTATGAAGTATTGAAGCACACTAAATTGTACACCTGAAACTAATATTACACTGTATGTTAGCTAACTGGAATTTAGATAAAAACTTAAAAAAACCCCAATGGATAGATATAAAATCAATAAGGAGACATTGGATTTAAACTACATGTTAGAGAAGATGGGCTTAACATACAGAACATTCCAACCAATACCAGTAAAATGCACATTCTTCTCAGGCACACATGGAACATTCTCCAGGAATAGATCATGTGGCTATATCTACCTAAGCCACAGGCATTTTTATTTTCTTAGGAGTGACTCACACACCCAGTCTCTTTATTTTCTTCTAGTAGCTGGAAACACTGCACATTTTCTGAGGAATCCTCTGGAAACCCTATCTCACTATCCCTGAGGTTGAAAGGCAATCCCAAATGCAAGAGGGGTGAGATAGCTCAGCCTCAAGTGTCTCCATAGAACTTTCTTCCTCTACCTTTTCTCACAACTCTCTGTTCCCTTTCTTTTTTTTTTTTTAAGATTTATTTATTTATTTATTTATTTGAGAGACAGAGATCACAAGCAGGCAGAGAGGCAGGCAGAGAGAGAGGAGGAAGCAGGCTCCCTGCCGAGCAGAAAGCCTGATGCGGGGCTCGATCCCAGGACCCTGGGATCACGACCTGAGCCGGAGGCAGAGGCTTTAACCCACTGAGCCACCCAGGCACCCCTCTGTTCCCTTTCTATAGCATTCCTCTGCCCAAGGGCCCCAGAGTGGTGCAATTTGTTCTGGAACATTAGCTGTGTGAGGTCCACACATCAGGATTGGTCTTACAGTCATGGTGATACTAGTCTTTATTATATGGATTCTTCTGCTAAAACTAATTTTAGCATCCCCTTACACATTTAATAGGCCCAGAATTTAAGTCCTTTTAATTTTAGTTACACTCCTTCCCTGACAAATCCTGGCTGATTTCTCCCCTCTTTATCCTCCTGGCAAATGACTGGGTATGAATGCCCCACATACCGCTCTTGGAAGTTTACCTTATTCCCACCCTCCCCCAATCTCAGTTTTAGATAAATGGTTCCAAATGAATAGCACTGGTTTCCAGTGTTGAACTCCAGATTTGGTAGGGGGTTCTCACAGATAGAGACTCAGGTCTAAGTGGCCATTCACCATGGGCCTGGGTAGGAATGGAAGGAAGGATATGGACATGAAGAAAGGAGAACGTGAGCTCTGGTGTGTTGGAGTGGCTCACATCCTTCAACATAATTGGTTGATAATGACCAGGGCTCAGCACAGGTGCCTCTGCCATGGGAGAGCCTCACCACATAGGACAGTGAGGTATTTAGTATCAGGTTCAGTTCAGAACTAAGGGATACTGCAATTGGGAAGACTGAATAGTAATGTTGGAGAAGGCTCCCCTCCGGGTGGCTGGCTCCCTTTCCATTTCTCCAGCATTCTGGAACTTCTCAGGCTCATTTTCTGTCTAGGCTCTCTTCCTTGCCCACCTCTCTTCTTAACTCATGCCATCTTGGTGAAGAACTTTGGTGAAGACCATATGAAGAGAGAAGGGAAGGGGGGCAAAAGGAGAGGGAATGGTGCCCCTTTCACACTGCCCACTGAAGCAGTTGGATATGACCCTGGCCAGTTGGGATCCATTCCTTCCTAGCTCAGGATCTCTTCAGTAGTGAGAATCAGCTGCAGTCTGAGCTCCGAGTTGGCACAGGGAGGAGCCCTGATTGACCTTCCCATTTGGCTGATGCCCTGTGTACTGGCTCAAATGAAGCACACACCTAGTTCTCATGCTGGAGCTCAAGCCAAGTGGCCTCATCTCCCCTGAAGCCTCCCCTTGGCTCCAGCTGATGATTTGTTGCTGCCCATTAACTCTGTTCAAACGGCTGAACTCTTAGGAACATCTGCTCTCTGGTAGAGCAAGCTGTGATGTTTGCAGTGACATATGGTCAGACTCATCTGGGGAGAGATGAGGCTCACAGAGGACATAGAGGTACAGACTCCTGGACTTCTGCTGCCTGGGGAAAGCCAGGGTCCTTATTAGCTCATCAGAGAGCAAACAGATCTTTTCCTTGCCTCCAGCCATTGCCCTGAGTGCAGCAGGGTCCTGGGCCTCTGCCTGGTCCCTTGCCTCTAGAACCTGCCCTCCTATTCTGGCTCTGATGGAGGAAGAGAAGATCCTAAGTCTAGACCAGCGGTTCTTAAACCTAGAGGATTTTGAAAACACAGATTGGTGGGCCCACCCACAGAACTTCTGATTCAATAGGTTGGGAGAGTGGGCCAATAACTTGTATTTCTAAACGGTTCCCATGTGATGCTGATGCTGTTGGCCGGGGACCCCCTCTTTAACAACCACTGGTTTTGACCAATCCTGGAATGGGACATTTTTCTGGGAGGGTTAGAGGTTTACCAGGTCCCTCAGGGCTGAGATGGGGGATTGATTGGCTTTTGGCTAGGCCAATGAAAGATTGGCTGAGAAAAGTTTCAGATGCTAAGTTCTAAGCAGATTCTAGGGACTCAGATTGCCAAATACCAAGTTGTTGTGGAGTGTAGATCTCTCAAGCTTCAAAGTGGGCTTGAAGAAAATTTCTTTATTTCTTTAATCATCCCCGGATCAGTCTCAGAACCCAAATACCAGAATCTGGCAGAGAGCCTGTTGAGCTTGGTTTGTGGGCACACGTATGGCCACAATAGCTATTGTGCTTTGGATGTCTGTTGTTGAGCATGGTCTGCTCACTGAGTGGTGTGGAAAGAGTCTTGCACTGAGGAGGTTGAATCACCTGATGAAAGGATTGTCTTCTGAGGAGGCCAAGGGATCCCAGCATCAATTTTCCAGCTCTTCTCATTGAGGACACTACCTTTGGACATCTTCTTCCTATCTCCTACCCACTCAGCACCAGAACGAATGGAGGCCCTACTGAAGCTCTGCTGCCTGTGTGAGTGTTCAGGTCACCAGCTCCTAAGAGGGCCATGTTGTCTTTGTTTCTGTTTAGCATAATGCAGGGTGCAGTTCAGGCTGAGGTCTGAACAAAGATGTGGTGATCTGAGGTGTCAGTGCTCATGTGGAGGGGAAGAGATGACATCTGGGCAGCCCGGCCACTTGTCTTTCAGCAGTGCCAGAGGAGCAGGGGCCGGTGAGGGTGAGGGGCGTGGACAGTGAGTCAGCTCACCAAAACCACAACGGCACACAGATGCTGGCCCTGTATGAGATGGACATCTTGAAAAGTGACACTCTGCTCTGAAATCCATCCCTTGAAAGCTTCCCAGCCCGGCAGCTTGGGGAAGGCCACGTGAGGACACCTCTGTCTTCACAGACACTCCCTTGTGCCTCCTCCTTGCCTGCTCTCCCCACACCCAGCCTAGTTTGGCATTGTTGATTCTTCCTTCCCTGCCACCACTCCTTGGATGTGGGGGTTGTAGCCCAGTATGGAGAGTCACGGAAGTGGCCTACGGGGAGAAGGGGGAAGTAATGTCCACTTCTGTGTGTTTGCCTTTTGGTATAGAAGAGCCAGAGAAACTATAGAGGAGAAAATGGAGATACAGGAGTTAACCACTTGCCCAAGGTAGCTATTAGTTGGCAGGACTGGAATTTGGTTCTAGGAACTCATGGTCCCTGAGCCTGGAATCTAATTCCTCTACCTCCCAGTTGTCCTCATCTGAGCCCTCCTCTAAGGCTCTCCTTGAGTCATTGGTGTGTGGGAGTATAACAGGAGGCCCGGATACCTTTGCATATTATTTGCTGGAACTTTCTAGATGTTTAAAGACTTCTCTCTCTAGATTTGTGTCAGGTGGGATTTAATCCCCAGGGAGCAGATCCACTATGAGTTATGGGAGAAAAGAGTTCTTTTTCTTTTTTCTCCAAATTCTTATCTAAATTCCAGTTAGTTAACATACCATGTAATATTAGCTTCAGGTGTAGGATTTAGTGATTCATCACTTACATATAACACCCAGGGCTCGTCACAAAGGCCCTCCTTAATACCCATCACCCATTTAACCCATCCCCCCACCCTCCTACCTGTTTTCGAAACTGACTACAAACCTTAGATCAGAGAGGAGAAGGAGCTGAAAACCTTGGGGGTTTTAAAATAATCTTTGGGAAATCTCTGCCTGCAACTGAAATAAACTGGTTTGCCTTAAGACAAAACCCCACAGAGACTTTGCCCTGAGCCCTCCAACTAGGGGGACCAAAACCTCCAGTTTGCCACAGCTCTGATTTAATGATACCTCCTTGTGTTTTTTTTTTTTTTTTAAGATTTTATTTATTTATTTGACAGACAGAGATCACAAGTCTCTGAGTCTCGCTGAGCAGAGAGCTCAATTCGGCGCTTGATCCCAGGACCCTGAGATCATGACCTGAGCAGAAGGCAGAGGCTTAACCCACTGAGCCACTCAGGCACCCCTGCCTTCTTGTGTTCTAAAGAGCACATTGGTTTAGATGACAAATTGTACACAGTAGTTTGGCCTTTAGCTCAACCTTGAGTTTGCACTTGTAGATGAGGAGGTGGTGAGCAGAGGGCAGAGGAAATGGGACTGCTGGGGTTCCCCGTAGCCCCTCACTTCCTGCCCCTGCTTTCGGGTCACGGGAGGGTTGCCCTGAGGGTGAGGGAACTGGGCTGCCACGTGGAGTCCTGTAGCCAAAACTGGGGAGAAAAACTGACCAAAGTTCCCTTCGTTCCCGTGCTTCCTGGGAATTTCAGGAAAATAACTGCCAGGTACTCCTGTTCTTCCTACTCATCCCCACTCCCCCAGCGCCCAAGTCTGGGGTCTGATCTGCGGAGGGAAGCACTGCCAAGGCCCCTGTGGCTCAGTGCCTACCAGCAACCTCAGCCTTTCCTTATGCTCATGGACTGTGTTGCCCAAGGTCTGAGGCTGTTCTTCCATCTCCGGCCATTTTTTGAACATGTCGCTGTAGACGAAGGAAATGCCTAGAGGCGATGGGTACTGTGCATACTGGAGGCTCTTTGCAGGAGGGGTGACATTTTCCCTGGCTGGCTGTGGTGCCTCAAGCCCTCAGAGGACAGATGTTTTGGTAAGGCCCCCCCACAAGGAGGTGCAGTGTGGCCAGTGGGCTTTGGAGAAGCTCTCCAAAGGGGAATGTGCAGAGAGTGGTTTCTCTCTCTGGACAGTTCCTCTCCCCAACCCCCACTTCAGCAGCTCAGGCACGTAGGCTTTATGCAAAGTATACTGTTCTACTGTGGCAGCGGCGCAGGCTCCAAAATGAGGCAGGATCCCAGGTTTGCGTCTGAGCTCCATCCTACGTGTGTGATTTTACCTCAGTTATTTAGCTTCTCTGAGCCAGCAGGGCTCTTCTTCACATAGCGGGGAGAACATAATTGCCTTGCAGGTTGGTATTCCGATTAGAAAAAATGAAGCCTCTGCAAAGTGCCTTGCACACAGATGGTTTCCCGTCTCATCTGTGCAGCTCAAGGCCATTTACTCGGTTCAGTTCCAGTTCAGCAGAGCTGCACCGAGCCAGACGTAGCTTCACCTGACGCTTTCTTGGAGAGCTGTGGTTTGATTAAGTCAGCGGTTAATTGAAATTCAAAACTTTCAACATCTATTTCCTTCAGGTCACCAGTTTACTATATTCACTATAGTGAATGGAATGAATGAAGAAATCACTAGCTTTGTTAAAGGTGATATGGGCCATGGGGAAACCATTAAGATGAATTTTAACATCAAATCTGCCCTCATAAGCTTTCCCAATCCACTAGGAGAAAACACTCCTCTAGCCGTTGTAGAAATTATGAAGGTTGGGCCCAAATAACTTGTTGACTCAAGAAGAGAAGCCTCAGGCTTTGTTTGAGGAGAGGAGGTGGGGATGGGACCTTGAGCAAGTGACTTAAGCCCTCTAAGCTCACCCTCCTCCTTTATAAAACTGAGACCACACTACTTGCCTCCCAGGTGATTTGGAAGAGTGAGACATTATTTATATAAATCCATCAACAAGGTGCCTGACATAAGTAATTCCACCATAGCCACTTTTTAAAAAAAATTTTATTTATTTATTTGACAGACAGAGATCACAAGTAGGTGGAGAGGCAGGCAGAGAGAGAGAGGAGGAAGCAGGCTCCCCGCTGAGCAGAGAATCCGATGTGGGGCTTGATCCCAGGACCCTGAGATCATGACCTGAGCAGAAGGCAGAGGCTTAACCCACTGAGCCACCCAGGTGCCCCCCACCATAGTCACTCTTGATGCTGGTGTTTTTTCTCAGCCTGCCCCAGTGGCTCTACCATTCTACCCAGCATCCTGCACATACTTCTTGCTCATTTCCACTCTGACCTCCCCCCGGTTATTTTTTGTCTTTTAAAATGCTTTCCATCTATCCTTTTCTCTGGTCCAAGTGCTTAAGACCCTACTGGAGTCCCAGCTCTCCAGGGAGACTTCCCGAGTTCTCTGTCTATCCTCTTGAGTTCCTTCCTCCCCTTGACATTGATGACACGCTGCTTTGGGTTGATGTGTGCCTTCCTGAGAGCAGACATGGTCTTATGTCTCCAGTGAGATGGTTGGATGCTGGTGGACAGAAAGTCTTTCTTTTTTATCCCCTCCTAGTGCAAATGCTGCGTCATGCACACAGTGGTATCTGATGACAACTTCCAGAAAGTCAGATGCACCCTCCTCCCTAGTATCGAGTTTTTGTGGGAACACAAACTTGAGAACAGTGGAGTGTTTACTCCACAGATCCTCTATTTCCCAACAATATCCTCAAGATTGCATCTGTTCTACCCTCCGGCCTTATTTCCCAACATGGAATTCTGGGCTTGCAGAAACCCAAAGGAAGAAGCAACCTCAGGGTTTGGAGAGGCTGCAGGAGGCTGCACTGCAGCTGAGGTAGGAGCCTGACACCTACCTCGGCACGAGCATGCTTCCCAGAGGAACTCTTGGTCCTAGAGCAAAGACTGGTGGCCATCTCAGCCTTCTTTGCCATTTAAGCCTGGTATCTATAAGTAGCCCTTCCCTAGCCAAGAATAAATAAGTGTTGGCTCGGGAGGGGTGGCATTTGTGAATGTAAGTGTGTGTGTGCTAGAGAGGGTTGGAGGGGAGGGGAAGAGGTGGCCGTAAAACTTCATCCAGGTTGAACCCCTACATTTGGATATGATAGAGAAGTGAGATACGGGAACTGCATGATCATCGGTTTTTAGCTATCATGTTCTTTCCCCAAACTAAAGTTTACTTAGAAGTTTGTATATAAAACAAACCAAGATGGAGCTGTTCTGGGGCAATGCCAGGGTGGGAAGAGAGACCATGGAAGCTTCACCAAGTACACTGTCAAATTACTGGTATCACAAACTTCATCGTTCTTGCCTAAATAAATAAATAAATAAGTAGATAGATACTTGTGTCTTTTTCACTCTTGGAAAGTGCCTAGCATGAGGAGGACCTGACATTCAGTGCTTACTTAAATTTCATGTCTTTCTGTGAGGCTATGCAACTGAAGGTGATTTTTTTTTAAAAATTTTTATTTACTTATTTTGAGAGAGAGAGAGAGAGAGAGAGAGAGAGAAGCAGGTTCACCGCTGAGCATGGACACTGACTTGGGGCTTGATCTCACAACGCTGAGATCATAATCTGGGCTGAAACCAAGAGTTGAATGCTCAATCCACTGGGCCACCCAGGTGCCCCGAAGGTGATATTTTTGCTTAAGACTCCTGCTCTCCTTTCTGCCCTACCATCATGATTTGATCATGATGTCAGATAGATAGGAAGTTCTGCAAACTCGGGGAAGTGACAGTTTTAAGTGAGCTGTGTACTGAATAGTGATGTTTTTGTCTAGGGGTGGAGGCAGAAGGGTGCCCCCGAGAGGGGCTTTTGTTTGTAGCACTGTGTGTGAGGTGGGTGTCTGTGTGAGGCCTGGGTCGGGGGTGAGGCCTGAGGGTGGGGGTGTGCACATCCTGCTGTGTGTGGTCTTTCTAGCCATGGGAGGCTCTGGTTTGGATGTCACTCTCAGCGTTGGAAGCATCTGGGCTGCTTCCAGCAGAGCTGGTTGGTGTTGAAGGCCATGGATGATGGCCGTGGGAATGGCACTGGCCTGCCTGGCCTCTGAGGTAGCCAGTTTCCTTCGTATCCCTGGGAGCAGGCAGTGGTGTCACAAACTGTGTGGGAAAGAAGGGCCGCCCAGGGGTGGAGGACGGGACAGCATGGGGTATAGCCTGGGAGGGGCTGGAGAGGGAAGGCAGGAGTGGGAGTCTTGGGGGATTAAGGAGAAAAGGGCTTGAAAACTGGGATAACGCATTTCTCCAGCACTTGGCTCTCTTTATCTTTTAAAATTAAAGCCAGGCCTCCACTGGAACGTTCCATTTGAGGTTCTGCTGGGAAATTAAAAAGATTCTGGAGGAGTGGGTGGTGAATTGGATTTTTCTGCCTCAGTTGATAGTATATATGTTGGGGTAGGCAACACAGTATTTTGTTGTTTATTCATTCATCAGTTGGTTACTGAGTATCTACTGTGTTCCAAACCCTGGCTTAGGGGCTAGGTAAAATAGAAGTCATGGTTCCTGCTCTTAAGACAACACAGTTTAGGGGCACTGGGTGGCTCAGTGGGTTAAAGCCTCTGCCTTCGGCTCAGGTCAAGATCCCAGCGTCCTGGGATTGAGCCCTGCATCGGGCTCTCTGCTCAGCAGGGAGCCTGCTTCCCCCTCTCTCTCTGCCTGCCTCTCTGCCTACTTGTGATCTCAGTCTGTCAAATAAATAAATAAAATCTTTAAAAAAAAAAAAGACAGCACAGTCTAATGAAGAATGCAGACAGATAAATAGATGATGCTATGTCATATTATTCATCCTGGAGAATACAAATAGTATATTCTGTGTATTAGTATATAATATAGTGTGAACATTATTAATAAACTAATAATAACATATTAATTAGTATTTTATATAATAATATAATTTTTATATATAAATCATATAACTATATGTAGTAAATTAGAAGTATAAGTATACATATGTATAATATATGTTATTACATGTGTGTACATATATACAAGCATACTATACACTGTGTGGTATGATATAAGTGTGTATGTACATAGTATACAAACACACACAAGTACTTTGCCTTTGTCCTTCACCTCTACTAACTCAGCCATCCCTGCAGCAACTGTATGCTGTAAGTGGCGTAGCTAGGCTTGAACCCAGGCAGCCTTCCTCTAGATTCTCTTTCTTAATTACCCCACCATACAGCCTCTCAACAGAGGTCTATACAGGGTGCAACAGGAGGTTAGAAATGAGAATATTTAACATTGCCCCTGGGAGTTGGAGAGGCTTCCCAGAGAACAAGTTGTCTTGGCCAGAGTGCTGTTCTGAGATTGTGTCTGCGTCTGTAGAGAGTGCGGGGTGGAAGGTCTTTCAAGTAGGAATCCAAACTTCCCAGGGTACGGAAGTGAGTGAGAGCAAGGCACCTCATTTCAGGCCCACCCAGGCCAGGTACAGGAGGCCAGAGCATATCTGGACTACCGAGTGCAAGCCCTCTTATTCTGCACCCTAGATGGCAGTGTCAAGGCCCCCCAACACATGCATGGTTCCTATCAGCTGACTGTAGTCCAGGCTCCAGGCACTCCTGATGACAACAGTGCTGAATCTAGCCAGTGTGGGAAGGGGGGTTGATGGGGGAAGAGGATTGGAGCTGGTTTATTTCTAAGCCATCATGCCCATCCTAGCCATCAGCTCTTTGCCAGAGGGGTCAGCACAGTGATGGTGAGGGAGTGTTGAAGGAGCTGTCTGTGACATTGCTCAACCTCCGGCACGTGGAGCTGCCTGCCTGGGTCAGTTGACCATCTGCGTTTTGTTTAGCGCCCCCACTCCTGTGAGCCAGGCTCTCTGGCCCATCTGTCCAGCTGAAGGGGAGGTTTGCAGGCAGAGGGACGCCAGTCTCCCAGTTTTTGTTGTGTTTCTCTAACCAAACAGATGCTTAGAACAAATAAACAGACCAGGAAGCCTTGGAGAGGTTGTGTCAGGCTTAGCTGGGACATGCTGTCCTTTTGAAGGCACTGGCGTGCTTGAAGGAACCAACATGCAGGGCCAGATCATATCTGACTGTACATTAAAGCCAGGATTCTCAGATCATCCATAATGACAATATCTAATATTTGTTTAATGCTTTACAGTTTCCCAAGTCCCAAGGTCACTAGCCAACAATGAGTTAATGGAGGCCTGGCATTTAATTTCTTAGATTCCAAAGTGATAATCCACCTTGGTAGGTTAGCCTAGATAACATTAGAAGTCCCCTTGGAAATTGCCAGCTGTGCCGTGACTGTGTGATTTTAATCGCTTCCTCTGGGAGAACAGACTGAAGGAACATTTAGGACAGAGCTCTGAGTGTTTACTCTGGGGACTGTTCTCTATAGGCAGACCTTTACCATCTTGGGGCAGAGAATGAACCAACCTCGTCAATCAAACAGACCTGGGTTTTTGGACTCTAATATTTGTTTAATGCTTTACAGTTTCCCAAGTCCCAAGGTCAATAGCCAACAATGAGTTAATGGAGCCTCCATTTACAGGACCCTGATGGACTCCTTCACTACTCTGAGCCTTAGTTTTCCTCTTAGTAAAGAATACCAATGCCTTGCTCCTGGGCTTTTGTGAGGATGCACAGGGGAGCATTCAACAATTGTGACCTTCCTTCCTATTTCTCTTCTGGCTTTTTCCTCAAGACTCTTTTGGCAGGAAAACCACATCCAATTGCTTGGCCCCTTCTTTTCCCTTTACTTGACTGTCTCCTTTTTAAGTTGCTCCATACATGTGTCCATCCCCCTCTTATTCACCTATGATGCTGGGCACTTGGTTACTGTACAGCTGTCACACAAACATACCAGAAGCATGTTTAGGCTTTGGCTAGGTTTGAATGAGATAACCCTATGCAGTGCTCAGCCGTGTAGCTGCCTTGTTGACTGTTCAGTAAATATTAGCTATGACTACTACTGTTGTTCCATGGAATTCATGAGGGAAAACTTAAATAATTCCCAAGATACTGGGGATGGAAATGACCTTTGTGAACACTCTGCATTTCCTCTTTTGACAGATTAGGTGTCAGGGGCAGAGTAAGTTCAGATTTGGGGCGGGATCCCAGTACTCACTCACTCACTCACTCACTCATTCAACAAATGTTTATCGAACCCTCACTATGTGCCAAGTACTGCACGAAGTATTGGTGTAAGAAGATGAGTAAGACACAATGCCAGCTGCCGAATTGCTCCTGATCTGCCTGGGAAGACAAACACATAAGTAGGGTAGAACACACATGGTAAATGCAATGATGGAAGTATTCATGGGGTATCTGGAGAGGGGAGAGGAGAAGCCTCTAATATACCCTGGATGGGTCAGAAAATACTTCCTGGAGTTGGTGGTACCTGAGCTAAATTCAAAGAAGTAGAAGCTAGTCAGTCAGGTTAAGTGGATATTTTTGGGTGTGTGGCAATGGAGAACAAGTCAGGAATTTCTGGCAAAGGAGAAAAACACCATGATGCATTCAGAGACCTATGCAACTCCTGATTTCTGGAGCCAGATTCCATGGAAGAGGGAGATCTTGAACAGGAATTTGGAGAAAAAGAGACAACTCTACTGGTGGAGTGAAATTTCTCTCTTGAAGAAGGCCTTGTGGGGAAAAACAACAGAATTATGCATGGGCACAGCAAATGGTTTGGAGTGGAGAGGTGTTGGCAAGATGGCCATGGTTGAAACTGATAGAAGGCTTTGAGACCTAGTCCCTTTCTCAGATCATTCCCTGTGGGTTATAGAACACTTATGTCTCCTCAGCAAAACAGATATTTTGCTGAAAACATCACTGGAATAAAGGAAATAAGAAAGGAGGACACCAAAGAAAATGAGGTCATTCATGATTGTGCAAAGAGTGTGAACATGTCCTCTCCCAGAGGGCAGAATATTGAGTTGTGGGTTAGGAGCAGAGTCCCGTATGGTATGTGAAGCCAATATAAATGTAAGAGTTTCCTTAGTTACCTGCTCACTGCCCAGTGAACAGGTAACTAACTCTTCACTGTCTGGTGAACATCACCAGAGAAAAGGGTACTTGATGGGCTCTTAGATAGGGTTAGATGGGTATCTCAAAACAAACAGGAGAGTCTTTTCTGATACATTTCCTGTAACAATTCAGAATTAGTGAGGCTCTAGGATGTAATGAAAACAAGCCAATTTGATTAATTTAGACAAAAAATAATTTATTGGAAGGATGCTTGAGGGCTGTTTGTTTTAATTTGAGTATATGATTCACAATGTTACATTAATTTCAGGTGTACAACATAGTGATTCAACAAGTTGTAGATTATGCTATGCTCACTACAAGTACAGCTACCATCTGTCACCATTGACTGTATTCCAAATTCTGTCCCTTTTATTCCCATGACTTATTCATTCTATAACTGGAGGCCTGTATCTCCTACTCCTCTTCACCAATTTTGCCCATTTCCCACACCCCACCCCTCTGACAACCACCGACTTGTTCTATGTATTTGTAAGTCTGATTCTGCTTTTTGTTTGTTTATTCACTTTTTTTTTTTTTTAGGTTCCACATATGAGTGAAATCATATGGCATTTGTTTTTTTCTTTCTGACTTATTTCACTTAGTGTTATACTCTCTGGGTCTGCCCATATTGTTGCCAATGGCAAGATCTCATCCTTCTTTATAGTTAATATGGTAACACTTGAAATCTATGAGGAGATTAGTGAACCAGTTTGGGACATCAAGAAAGGCAAGACTGCCCAAGTTCCACCACGGGAGCAGTTGACTTAGGTGGCTGCTTGTGATATCACACTTTTGGACACCATTGTCCCTTGAAACTTTCCAAAATAAGGATGGTTTCCTGATAACCTCTAACTGATCCTTGACTTTTAACTCAGAGTTAAATTCCGTGTGGAAGCTTCTGATTGGCCACACTTAGATCACATGCCCGTTCTCTAGCCGTCAAGGAAGGGGGAGGAAGAGCTACGTATCTCCTTCGGGTTCCATAAGAAGGAGGCCTGTCTTCCACAGAACTGGGGATTTCTTCCCCTAGTGTGAGGGTGTTTGGATTCTGGGTGGCCCCCAAACCCAAATATCTACCATGTTCTTTGACCTTCCAGGCCTGGCTCTCAAAGGCATTTGCTCTCCATAGTGGCTCTCTTCTGGTTTCATAGTAATTCTGAGGGGTGAGGGACGAAGGAGTTTTCTTGGCCACACTTGGAAGCATCCATATCTTGAGTTCTTGATTGGTCTCTTCTCTGATTTCTTCTCTGAAAATTGTTACCATTTTCCTTTAAGTGAAAATGGAGGCAATTGCTTAATTATAAATAGGATTCCCTCTTTCTCTGAGAGATTTCTGCCTTTTTACTTTATAGTATGTACATCAGAGGTGGGTAAGAGGGACAGGACCACTTTACCTCTCTGACTTTTTCAGCTTTTCCCTGCTTTAACAAATGGCATAAATCACACTCATGTTGGTTAGACCCAAGTTAAAAGACCCAGAGCCTTTCTTTCTCCCTTTTCCTTTCTTTCCTTCTTCTCTGCCACCCCCTCTCTTCCTTCCTTCTTCCTTCCTTCCTTCTCTCCTTCCTTCCTCTTTCTTTCTTTCTTTCCTTCCTTCCTTCCTTCATTTCTCCTTTTATGTATCTAATTTGGGTTGTTTTGGAACCTGTCTATGGATTTACCTCCTAAAATCAGAGGGGATGGTTGGGGGATCTGCATGGAGATGTGAGATTTGAGCTTCACTGGAATTCTGGTGACACATGTCCTGATTTACTATAATGAGAAAATTTGGTTCCAGCCCTAATATTGGCTGAGAAATTTCATCTTGTTTCAAAGGGCCAGCTTGTGATTTTTAAAATACTGGAATTATCTAGGGAGGGGGCAGTACAGAACTTTTGCTTTGATTCCTTCTCTTTCTTGCCCCCTGACTTTTAGTTTGTTACTTCCTAATCCAAACACTGGAGAGTGAAAGAAGGAAGAAGAGGTAAAACTCCTTCCCTTGCTTTCACATCTTATCAACTCTCCAGAAAAAATTTTGATGTGGATGGCTAAAGATGTGGTATGTTAGGATGAAGTCAACGCATAGTTTATTATCCATGTATTTCTGCTGCCCTTTAAATTTTCTTCCTTTTCATGTTATCTCTTCATTAGGTCTAGGAATCTTGCCAAAGCATGCACAGCCATGGTGTCTTTGGAAACCCTGTAGAACTTCACCAGCAGAAACTATGGCTATTCCAAATAAAAGGAAAGAATTTCCTGAGTGCCCTAAATTTCTCCAAAGATCAGAGTTAAGACTCTCACATTCAGGACTTTAAGGAATCAAACTTGCTCCATCAGGATTAAGAGAGAAGGAGGATTTTTCCCACTTCCCATTTTAATAGATCACACTCTTAAGTTTAGTCCAACTGGAAGAGTAGATTGGGGGAGGCTATGGTTCCCTTTATCACTAGAATATTAACATTATGGAAGAAGTTCCTGTGAGTATTGGCATTATGGAAGACGTTCCTGGTCACTTGAAGACCAGAACTATAGTTTAACTTTCAGCCCAAGATTCAGTTACACAGAGCTCAGAATCCAAAGCCCGCATTACCATGTGTAACTTTGTAACTTCACTGTCACAAGCAGGTGGTATTATCAACTAGTAATTCTACATGACCTTTAACTCTGCTTTTCCGCCTTTCTCTTCCTGTCTCCCCTTCCCTGAGGGACAGTGACTCAAAGCCACATTCCTTCATTATCACACTTCCTTCTGTAGACTGAACAGGCTCATGCCAGGACACTGATCTGTGTGAAAGCTCTCCAGGGCTGGTGGGAATGCTGCTCTCAGTATCTGACTTGTTTCAGAAGCTTATCTTCTGGCACTTGCTCTACCAAAGAAAAAGGCTTAGGCAGGAAGATAAAGGAGGCAATCCAAGTGTGTGTGAATGGAGCATTATATGCAGACTCACAGCTCACCCCAGGGATAAGAGAGAATGAAATGAATGTCCCCTAAACCCCTCAGGCAGGATTTGTAAGAGATAAATGAATATGTGCAATTTACCTTTTACCCAGCCACATTCAGGGTCATTTGTCATAGCTCTTTGATTATCTACTTTGGGTCCAATCAACTACAGCTCTTTACCAGGCAGAATAACTATCTCCTACAGCTACCCCCTAAAAGGGAGTTGTGCATTAAAGGGTTTCACTGGGAGAGGATGGGGAGCAAGCTGGGTATCATGGCTGACCTCTCTCTTAGATGTTAGAGACTTTTAGTGAGGGATGGAAGTAGCTGTATGTGTGGGGATCTTCACTTGTGAATACGTATGAGAGGGAGTGTTTGTTGGGTCCTCATGTTTGCTTCAGATGGATGCTTGGGTTTGAGGGTGGTGAGTGAGGCATAGTGCTGGGTAGGGTGAGGGTGGATGGGATGAGCCAAAGGAGTAGAATAGCTGCAATAAGGATTGGGGAGGCATGTGAAATGTGGGTGGCGTAACTGATTTTATGGCTGGATTGAATTTGAAAATTCTTTGTCTGGCTAAATTAAAGGGACAATTTTTTTTATGCTGAAGAAATGATTTTATTTTTTTCTCTTCCCTTTTTTGGTTCTTTTTATATAACAATTTGCCAACCCCCCTAAAAAAAAGTCCCTTAGGGACGCCTGGGTGGCTCAGCTGGTTAAGCAGCTGCCTTCGGCTCAGGTCATGATCCCAGCGTCCTGGGATCGAGTCCCACATCGGGCTCCTTGCTTGGCAGGGAGCCTGCTTCTCCCTCTGCCTCTGCCTACCACTCTGTCTGCCTGTGCCCGTTCGCTCTCTCTGACAAATAAATAAATAAAATCTTAAAAAAAAAAAAAAAAAGTCCCTTAAATGGGTTCAAGGTGCAGAAAGCACAGTTGAGCTCCGTGGGAAGAAGCTGCCACAGCAGGAGAGTGGGCTCAGCTGGTTCAAAGACATGCCTCTTGGGCTGTGGGCCTCTTCCCCTGCCAGGGGACCAGATCCCTGCCCACCCATTTGGAAAAGCTCTTTTTCTTTATCTTTTTTTTTTTTTTTTTAATTCATTTTCTTTCTCCCTTTTTAACTGTGTCCAATCAAATTAGCACAGATGAGGCTTGGGAAAACCAGTTGTAGCCATCCCATTACTCCTGCCTATCAAATTCTGAGATTTCTGCTTCCTGTCCCATCCTGCCTTCTGACCCCAACTCACCCTGCCTCTACTGACATTGTGCTTTACCCTCCTCTTATGTGTGTCTAACACTGCCCATATGTTTTAGTATTAGGGGTGGGGGTGGTGACTTTGTGAGAGGCCTAGCAAAACCATTAAGAGAAAGGAACCTGTTTTACCAACATCATTAGCCATTTGGATCCTCATTTGCCCCATATTTTCTCCATTTTGCAGATATAGAACACCAAGTTACAAGAAGAAAAAATAAATTGCATGCTTTTTTTTTTTAAAGATTTTATTTATTTATTTGACAGAGAGATCACAAGCAGGCAGAGAGGCAGGCAGAGAGAGAGGGAAGCAGGCTCCCTGCTGAGCAGAGAGCCCCATGTGGGACTCGATCCCAGGACCCTGAGATCACGACCTGAGCCGAAGGCAGGGGCCTAACCCACTGAGCCATCCAGGCACCCCTGCATGGTTGTTTTAATGAACTAGTGAGGAGTATGGCTTTTGATCCTTGTTTGGTTCTTTGAACACTTCTTTCCTTTTCTTCCTCATTTTTAAAGACTGAGTTGGATCAGAGAATTTTATAATTGATGGAATCCTTGAAGAATATTGGCATGGGGTGGGGTCCTCAAATAGTGCCCTGGGAAGTGGCCTCAGAAGTTACCAGGTGTGTTTTATTTAGAACAGTTCCATGCCTACTGATTTTGTATCTTGAGCCTTGGCAACTTAAAAGCTCCTTGGGTGTATTCCATGTACCTTCTTCTATTTAGGAGATAAGTGAGTCAAACAATAAAGAGAAAAGAGAAGCAAATGTCTTTAATCATCGAGCTCTAATTTCTTGCAGTCTGTCCATTACTTAAATTAAAATACACATATCTATCACCCCCCTCACCAAAGCCCAAATATTTTAATATTTAGGTCACATTTATCAAGACAAGTGGAAATGCTTTTCATAATCCTTGGGAGAAAAACCAGGTGAAGTGTTTGTGAAAAATGCTTTTTTTTTTGGACAGGGTAGAAGATTGTTGTCACTGTAAATGACCATGGCAGGAGATGGTCTTCATTTTTATATCTTAAGAATGTGAATGGTGGTGACATAGTAAGAAGAGATAAGGTCCAAAAGTTGAATGACAATGTTAAGGCTGCTGATTAAATTCCTTCTTTTTTGGGAATAAGTAATTTTCTTTGGATATTGAAAGTAAAAGAGTTTGGGATGACAGACTGGTGAAGGAAGAGCTTAAAGGTCACCTGGTGGTCTATTTCTACCATCCTTATTCCTCTGCTATAATATCTGACTTGTTGCAATCCTAAACTGAAAGATCTTGCTTGGCCTCTGAAAGGTTGGGTGGCCACAAGGAAAACAAAACCAAAAAGTCAGAAAACCCAACTTAAAGCTCATCTATGCAATTGTGCAATGAAACCTGATCTCAACATATCCTAATATCTTGCTTGCCTAAATAATTCCTTTCTCGGGTGATAGTTTGAAATGTAATTCAGAATCTTTTAAACTGTAGATCCCCAGACAGTGAAATCATCATTCTTTTCATCCATTGCATCTAAAATTACTGGAATATAGAAGTCTTTTGATCACTGAATGTGGAGGAATTGCAGAGATCATCTGGTTCATTAGTTTCAAAACTATTCTCCAAGGAAAGAGAAAATGAGAGAGAGAGGATGTGAGTGAGTACGGAAAGGGGGATGATCCTAAGTGGGAGTCTTTGGGCTCCCCAGGCATGCTTCAATCAGAGAAGCTCCTACATCGTTGGTGTTCACATCACAAAAGTCTGATAGAGCTTTAGAAACTATAGTCACTGATATAAGTAGATTTTTCATAGGTTAAATCACAGTTTTCAAGCTTTTTAATTTAACAATGGATTTTTTTCTGCATGAAATTTTCTGTTTACATATGTGTTTAGACTTTATCATATCCAACATTCATATGTTATATATTATAAAATATGTATATTATATAAATAAAATATAGACAATATAGGTAAAACTAGAATGAATATGAAGAATAAGTGGAGGGCACAGAGCCCTACAGCTTGGCCTCCTTGGCCTTCTGAGATATTTTCATGTCATTTAAGGATTTCAGGGACACAGAATGGAAATTAGTACCCTAGACAACAAGTATGTGCCTAAAAGTTTATGTGTACGTGGACTCTTTGCAGATGAAATAACATCTCATTTGCTCACAGGTATCTTCTGTGGATTTAGCTAAGGCAGAACAATTGTAAACAGACCGTATGCACAAAGTATTTTAGAGAGACTGTGGAGTTGCATTTCTAATATAGTAAAGCCGTAGCCACTTGAGAAGCACAGGTTGTAGCTAGGCCAGGCTGCTTATGATCCCAGATGGCTGGGAATGGTCTGTGATGAAGCTCATCGTAAAGGGGGTGAGTGCCCTGAATGAAAGACAAAGACAAGCTGAACATAACTCCAGGTACCAAACTAGTGGTCGCTCCAGGAAATCCCAAGGAAACTTGTCTTGGTTTGTATGTGACATGGAAAGACTTCAGGTTACTGCCATGCCATCCAAGTTCACTTTCTAACATGAGGTCTGGTGATCTGCTGTCTTACTACTGACTTCTTCTCTGGCTCCTTCAGTGACCTTGGCATAGCATATACCCTGCAAGTAGGCAATGACATCCTTCAACCCATGAATTGCTGGGGCTACCAAGGTCAGCTGGCCTTCTTGTCCTTGCTCATCATTCTGTTTGTATGTGGAAATTGGGATTTCCTGAATAACCTGGGGTAAGGCATGGGACGGAGATTCGAAATAAAGTGGTAGGATTATATAAAGCAGAGGTTGAAGAAAGCATTTAGTTCTAGGTGGGGGCTAGTGAGTAATGAGATTTAAAATGATTAAATCTATCTATATGATTTTCTTTTTAAAAAAATTTTTTTTTTTAAAGATTTTATTTATTAGTTAGAGAGAGAGAGAGCGAGCACAGGCAGACAGAGAGGCAGGCAGAGGCAGAGGGAGAAGCAGGCTCCCTGCCGAGCAAGGAGCCCGATGTAGGACTCGATCCCAGGACGCTGGGATTATGACCTGAGCTGAAGGCAGCCGCTTAACCAACTGAGCCACCCAGGCATCCCTATCTATAAGATTTTCTTAATGAAAGCCACCTAAGGTGACTTTATGGCTAATCTAATTGCTGCTTGTTGCTCTAGGGAAGTCTTTGAACACCTTGGGTTGTCAGTGATCATGTCTGTGCAATAGTCTACTGGAAATGTGTTAACCTTCAGATGATGCTATTTCAAACCCAGGCTCCATGATTTGGGTGGTTGGGTTTTTTTGCCCTGAGTCATCTGCTTTTTGGCATAGCCCATCTAGTAACTCATATATAACTTATTCAATGTTTGGTTGGCAATGGGGGTTAAGACCGTGGTTTAAGAATAGACTTTTTCTCTGTGGGAAACTAAAAGGCTGGTAGTGTAACGATCCTGGCCTGGGGCTTCTTTAGCAGAGTTAGTTAATTCTAACAACAAATATTTACTGTGCATTGAACATACCAGGCTGTAACTGATTGAGATGATCTGATATGGTAATGGTAAGCGGGTTTGAAAAATTAATGATTTTAAAATGTAGTTACCCATCTAAGGTTCTGGAGGTACAGTGCCAGACATTATTTCTGCAAAAAAACCATTCTTGACTGTGTGGGGACTTGTCTACAATATTGGGTTGGCCATTTCCCTTCCTTTCCATAGTTGGGGGAAGGGAGGCAGTTCTTGGTCCTATGCCAGAGTTTGTAGTGCTCACAGCAGGCTCCAGTATCTCCTGGGTGGGCCTGTGTCTTTTGTTACGTATCTGTCCCCAAACCCACAGCACTCATGTACTTGGATTGGAGAATGTTCCCAAGGGCTGTACAGTGGGGCAGGAAGGCTGGTAGAAGTCCTCTGGTCTAATTTGTTCCGCTTCCCTTCAGCCCCTTAGTGCTAATTCATTTGTTTGTGTTTGGAGAAAAAAGATCTCTCATTATTGTCTATCGTTTATTTCCTGGAATTTGACATGAAAGCTGTCATTGTTTTGGTTAGTGGCCTCTAAAGGAATAAACCATTTGAGCAACAAGGACAGCAACAATTCTCCATGGTATGGGTTTCAAATTGTTTGACTTTTAAGTCTGGATGTCCATTCTGTTAGAATTGAATGTGCAGTGAATTTGGGGTGGGCATAAGGGGGCTGTATTTATTTTTAAACTTCTTTTGGGTGTAATGAAAACCAGCTGCCCCTCCAACAAGTGCATTACTTTTCCCATAGACAAGCTAAAGCTACAGGGGTCTCATGTGTCTTGACTTTTCCTAATTTAATATACTTGTGTTTTACCCTTTATCTTACTGTCCTTCTGTCCTGGACGGTGGATTGATTGATGCCTTCTTTCTTGACTCCTTCTGTACTAGTGGCACCTATTGGCACATTTAATTTGTGGAGGACAGATCTGGGACCTCTCCATTACTGACTCATGGGGGTGGAAATGGTAGACTCCCTCTTGAGAGGCATGTCACTGTTCAGTTTGAGTGTGGGTGAGACCCAGCCTCTCAGCCTGCTGAAACATTCCTTCACATGTGCCATTCTATTCGGCATCTCAAGTCACCTTTTCTCCAGAAAAGTAGCACTGAGTTAAAAGTCTTACTTCAGTTTATGGGCTGATGAGTAGGAGGGCTGGAGGAAAAGGAAATGTAGCCCAGCAGAGAGCAGGGCAGCAGATAATGTTGGGCTAGCCACCTCTATTGGTTTGGCCACATGAGAATGTGGCAGAATGATTTACTAGGTGCTTCCTTTACCTTTGAGGGGTGATGCAGGCTGATGAGGGAATGTACCTTTTTTTTTTTTTTTTAAACTGTAACAAAATGCTTTTGGCGGGGATGTGTCCCAGTTATTAAAAATGGGGCAATGAGGTGAGCTATAAATGTTAGTGTCTGTGTAGAAAGATCCAGAAATAAGGAAGGAAAAGAAGACGGAATGGACACTGTTGGAGAGAAAGAAAAGATTAAAAACAGGTCAAGAGATGAGTAAAGAATAGTTGTTGAGATTGAGCAGAAGAGACAGAGAGCAAAAAGGTGAGGAAAAGATCAGTGAGGGAGTCAAAGAAAGCACAGGAGCAACTTTGTGCTTGCTTTCCTCCTCCCTACCCCCCACCAAGAAAGAGAAAGAGAAGATTGGGGGAAGGGTGACTGGGGAGATTGGATTTATAGATCAATGGAAGAAACAGTAATAATGAGAATAAGGAGCTCAGGGATTTTTAGGTCATTGGACACCCCTGAAGCTGTGGGTAATGTGCGTTTCAGAAAGATTTGGGCAAATTTCCGCAGAACCAATTCAGAGAACATGATATAGTGTGTCTTGACTCTTTATGGAGGGACATGCTCTGTAGGACCAGAGAAAGACACGCAGCTGAGTCTTTACAACAATATCCAGTTTCCATGTAGTTCTCTTTCTTTTCTGGTTCCCATAACACTTGTCTGTGTTCAAATATATTTAGCTTTTGATTATATTCAGCATAGCGAATTGCTTCTATTATTTACTTGGTTTGTTTTAGTGTATTTTGTCATTTCACATAAGATTGAGACTCTTAGGCACAAGGAGAGTGCTTCATTTTTGTTTTGTATTATTCACAGCCTTGTTGAGTGGTGAGAAAATGGTAGGTCCTTCCTTCCTTTGTTCATTTGTCCATTCACTCCTTCTTCCCTCCTTCCCTTTCCCTCTCCCTCTCTTCCTTCCAATATTTATCAAAAAATTACTATGTGCCATGCCCTGCTCTAGGCCCTGGGGATGAGCAGTAAGCAAGCTATCAAGGTCTGCTACATTCTAGTAGGGAAGAAAGACAATACAACAAAATGAACACATGTTTCTGGAGCCATCTGGAATGATGGGTGCCATGCATGCCTCAGGTCCACATAAGGGTGACCTAAGTGAGGTTTAGGATAAGTTATTCATTTGTTCTACAAATATTTATAGAGCATCTATGATGACATGGCTCTAGCTGATGTTTTAGGTTGTTTCACCGCTTTATCCAGCTAGAATTTACCATTGTTTTGGGACCTAAACTCATTCTGAGTTAAAAAAAAAAATCCAATCCAGTTCTTCTACAGTGTTATTACAAGCTGCTCTATGCCCTATAAACAGACTTTACTTTTCAGAACAGTGTGGGGTTCATGGCAGAGTTGAGCAGAATGTAGAGTTTTCCTATATCCTTTGCCCTGACCTGCATACAGCCTCCACTGCTATCAATATCCTGCACCAGAGTGGTGCTTTTGTTACAATCAATGAAATTATACTGAGACATTATTATCACCCAAAGTCCATGGTTTACATTAGAGTTTATTCTTGGTATTGTAGATTCTGTGAGTTTTGACAAATGACATGGATTCATCATTATAGTATCATACAGAATAGTTTTGCTACCCTAAGAATCCTCCAAATGATTTCAGTTCCTCCTATTTATCTCTCCTTCCCTCCTTCCTGCTCTCCTATTCCTGGAACACTGATCTTTTTTTTTAATATCCATAGTTTTGTGTTTTCCAGAATGTCATATAGTCAGAATTGTGCAATATGCATCCTTTTCAGTTTGGTATTTTTTCACTTAGTAGTAAGAATTTAAGTTTCTTCCTTGTGTTTTCATGGCTTTATAGCTCATTTCTTTTTAGTGCTGGATAATATTCCTTTGTTTGGATGTACCGTGGGGTATTTATCTAATCATGTACTGAAGGTCATTTCAATTGCTTCCAAGTTTTGGCAATTATGGATAAAGTGACATGTTTTGTGTGGACATAAGTTTTCAGCTCCCTTGGGTAAGTACCAAGGAGCACGATTGCTGGACCATAGGTATGGTAAGAGTAGGTTTAGTTTTGTAAGAAACTGCCAGGGGTAGGGAGTGGGGAAATTGGATGAAGGTGGCCAAAATGTATACAGTTGTATTTGTGGTAGTTGTAAGATAAATAAATATGAGGAATATAGTATACAGCATCTATATAGTTAACACTGCTTATATGGTATATTTGAAGGTTGCTAAGAGAGTAGTTTCTAAAAGTTCTTATCACAAGTGGAAAAACCATTTTTTCCCTTACATCTGTCTGTGATAATGGAAGGTAACTAAATTTATTGTGGTAATCATTTTACAATATATGTAAATCAAGTTATTATGCTGTACACCTAAACTTACACAGTGTTGTATGTCAATTATATCTCCATGAAACTGAAAAAAAAAAAAAAAAAAAAGAAACGGCCAAACTGCTTTCCAAAGTGGCTGTACCATTTGACATTCCTACCAGTTGGGATGAGTGACAGTTTCTGTTGCTCCACATCCTCGCCAGCATTTGGTGTTGTCTGGGTTTTGAACTTTGGCCATTTTAATAGATAGGTTTTGTTGTAATTTTCTCTTTGTAATCTTCTCTTTGTTGTAATTTTCAATTCCCTAATGCCATGCTTATTTGCCATCTCCATATCTTCCTTGATGAGGTGTCTGTTCAGGTCTTTTGCTCATTTTTTAATCAGGTTGTTCATTTTCTTATTGTTGAGTTTTAAGTTTTCCTTGTATATTTTAGATAACATTCCTTTATCAGATGTGTCTTTTGCAAAGATTTCTCTCCCAGTCTGTGTCTTGTTTTCTCATTCTCTTAATGGTGTCTTTTTCATGGATTGTGCATTTGGTGCTATATCTAAAAAGTCTCCCCTCAATTCAAGGTCCCCTAGATATTTTCCTATGTTATCTTGTAGGAGTGTCGTTTTGTGTTTATTCAGTGCTTAAAAAACTTTATATGGGTTCTGAAACTTTCCACTCACTTTTTCCGATGTCTTCTACTCCTTACCTCTTCTTTAATATCCCCTCACTCGAGTAAAAAACAGATTATATCACAACTCCCCATAGACTCAAATTCTTATGCACAACAGATGTAAAGGGGGATTATTTAACTTCTAATTAAGTCTGCCAGAAGATCCTGGGAGATCCAGGCCAATAGGCTAGTCCTTATTCTCTTGATTGTTTTGTTCAGAGATGCGTATCTTCTCTCAAGTGTCCTCAGCTATTTTATAATACTGCGCCTACCATCCATACCTGTTTCCCTAATATTTTACCCATGGCTTCTCTCCCATTTTGTCTGAGTCAAGAACAAACTGAGATAGAACTGGGTTTTAACTCTTTTGGTGAAGCTTTCTTTCTATTGACAAAGTTCTGGAGACCACAACTGCTAAGCCGACTGGTATTTATGTTCCAGGGAAGAATTCTGATGCTGACAGCAGCAGTTCCATGAAAATCCCCAGCCCACTTGCACCTACACCAAGGCTTTGGGCTGTGCTCAAGTGACCTCAGCATCATTTTGATCTAGTTTGTATCTGGGACTGATTGCCAATTTTTTCAAAATCCTGTGCTGACTTTATAACCCCCCCAAATTTGGCTTTCATTCCCGGTTGCCTTTATTTTTGGCTTTGATTTTGTGACATGCTATGCATAAACCTTTTTCTAGAATTCCAGAGCTTGAACTTTGCCTCTTGTGGGTAACTTTCCTGTTATGCACCATGACCCTGAGGAACCAGACACCTAGAGGTGTAATCATAGAAAACTTCTGAAGAACTGGATATTTATCCTCCTGAAGCAAAGTTCAAGGCTAGCTCAGAGATCTAAAAACTGCTTCACCATTCAGCCCGAAGGTGGCTGGGGCTGGGGCAGAAGCTGGTCCATGCTTAGCTGAAAGGATGGGACTGGGGAGGAATTATGGTATTAGCCAAGATAGGATGAAGACAACACTTGGGGGAAGTATTGTCCTGCCAGCAAGCTTTATAGGGAAAGGGCTCTACATAAAATTGTCAAGTATTATTAGAGAGGATTGTTAAAAAAAAATAAAGTGCACATGATTTATTTGTAAGCAGATAGACAGGAATAAGAGGGGAGATGGAGGATAGAGCATAATGGAAGTTACTCAACCATAACATTTGAGCAGGCAAAAGACCCATCCATAGAGGATGAAGGAGGAATGAGGCTAGAGAGGAGCAAATGTGTGTCAGAGAAGGTCTTCCAGACCTGCCCCTGGGGTCAGCCAGTAGACTGGTTCCATCATAATCACCAGAGCCCTTAAGATTTTCCTCAAAGATCCTGAGTGGGTTTGGGTTAGGACCCAGGAATCTGTTTCAAAAACAGTGTCGCCCACTCCAATTTCCAGGTGAAGCTGATTAACACTTAGATTTATGAAGTCATTAGTTTAGACAAGGGGTAGGGAAACTGTAGCACCTAGATCAAACCCAACCTGCAGCAATCCTATTTTACAACCTAGAGCTAAGAATGGTTCTTACATTTTAAAAGCATCAAAAAAAAAAAAAAAGCAAAAAGAATATATGACAAAGATGTAACTGGGCTGCAGAACCTAAAATATTTTCTGGCCCTTTACAGAAAACATTTGCCTGCCTCTGGGTTAGTAGGGAATAAATAAATATGATTTTACAACTGGTGAAGAAGTAATGAGGTCACTCTCCCTACAGGAAAGGGAATGTTTGCTTCTGGTATAGTTCTTAATGGATTGGGATGCACTAATACTTTTTAAAGTCCTATTTTGTGTCAGGTGCTCTCAGGTGTGTCATATTTGCACCAACACATTAAGGTTATGGATAAGGAAGAGTCCAAATTGGCTGCCCATTAAAGGAGTACTTAGAATGATTTCAACTCTTCCTTTGTTTACCTGGGGAAGGAGAGAGCAGAGCAGACCTTGGAAGCTCAGGGAACACATTCCCAGTTAAGCAAATATAAGGCACTTAAATAAGCATGTATTGTAATGAGATAAGGATGTGACTACACTTTTTGAAAAATGTCTTTGCAAATGCTGTCTTACCTCTCAGTATACATATTTGCCCAGTATGGAGAAAGAAAGAACAGGGAGTGAGGGGGGATATGAAGAAAGTGGACCTCTTTGGAAAATGATCGAATCCCTGGGCTTTCTTGAAAAGGACGGGCCCAGCCCCCAGCTAGACCAGTTACCTAAATCAAGACAAAGGCTCAGGTTTGTGGGCAAGCACTGTTTTTTGGTATGGTATGCCTTTTGCACCTCATACCCCTGTCTAGGAATTGAAAATTGGGGAGCTATGGCTGAGAATGGAACAAAGGCCTATAACATTGGTGCCTATGTGGTGTTCCTTAGGTAATGTTGACTGAGAAATCCATTTTGGCTCTAGGAGCAAGCACAGACTGTTGATCTATTTAGGGTGAGTCATCAGAACAACATCCTGTGAAAGAGATGAGCCATTTGGTTGAGGACAGGGTACCTTTGGATTGAGTGAAGCTTGGAGTTCCTGGAAAACTCATGGACAAAGTAACTGTAAGAGGAGGGGACACCAGCCTTTCTGCCAATATGCCACTTGGCTTGAACAATTCACCAAAACCCCACAAAGCGAGATATTTTCTTCTTTATGTTGAGTTTGTATAGATTGATTGCACCATTAATTCATTTATTCCTGTACAAATGTGGAAATGGAGCCTTAGAGGAGTAAAGTAACTCGCCCAAGTCAAACACGGAGTGGAAGTTTCAGAACTCCAACCCAGTCCTGTGTGATTCCAAAGCTACTTTCTTTCCATGTGACTCCACTGCCTCTGGCAGACTCATGGATTATTAAGGAGGTCCTACAGAGAACAAGTCATTTTCAAACATGAAAACTGAGTGCAGAGAAGTGAAGCAACTTGTTCAAGGTCGCTCAACTAATTACTAGAATTCCTATAGACCTGCTTCCAGAATAGGGAGATCTGAGTTGCCATAAACTTCTAAGAACTTCTTACCAAAGGAATTGAGAATATCAAATGGAGTGTGTTGAAACTCATGGGGACAAAGGAGCATTGAGGGAAAAGGGAGCTTTGCAGAATGAGCACATTTCACTTTTCTTAATGACCTGCCAGCTGATGCCCACTTTGAAAGGGCTTTTAGAAAGCAGGAGGGTCTGAACAGCTTTTTGCAGTTTTCCTCCAGAGAGTACCTATTTATTTATTTGTGAGCTCTTTAAAAATTAACTTGGCTAGTCTAAAGCAATCACTCCAAAATTTAGAGTTCATGGACATAGGCCCGACTAAAGCAATCACTCCAAAATTTAGAGTTCATGGACATAGGCCCGATATAGGAAAAGTCCTCTCCACCCAATGCAGTACCCTGAGAAAGCACGATTCTAGGTTGATGCCCAGCCATTAGAGGCACCTGTGTCCTAGCTACCCTGAGTTCTCAAATGGCTCAGCTACTAATGGCAGTGGAAGAGATGCCCAAGAAGGGCTTTGAAATCAACAAAATTTTCAAGTTCATGTCCCACTGCTCCATCTGAGAAGCTGCCATGGCGCAGAGAAGAGCCCAAAGCCTAAGATCTGCTCTGGAAACTAGTGAGTTTCCCGAGCACTGTGGGGATAGCTCAGGCTTTCTTACCTGAGCAGCTTCCTGATGTGTATCATAGAGAATCTTGGTTAAGCGTCAGTTTCTGAAGATGGTACGAAGCAGTGCGTGGCCCAAAGATGGCAGAATGCCTGGAGAAGTCGTGAAATGTCCTTTGATGATGGTTAAGTGCAGAATTGAATCACTTCTCTAGGGTTGTTTAGACAAGACCCTTCACGGAGGTGGGAAAAGGACGGGAGACCTCTTGAATCTCTTGTCTTTGAAAGCTCACAATTTTGCCTATAAGACCTAATTGAGCTGAAGAGTCATTTAAATGTGACAGGAATTGAATTAGTAAGAGCAGCCAGTCCAGATGGGGGCAGTCAGGTTGGAATCTGGTCCTCAAACTATTCAGAGTTGGCCAGTTTCCAGTTTCACCTTCCTGGCTTAGTCAGGATGAACATGAGTTAGAGGTACAGACAGAGAGACCGGACACTTCTCACTTTCTCTTCTAGTGTGGCCAATGTTTGTAGTTAGAAAAGATAAGCAGGGGTGCCTGGGTGGCTTAGTGGTTTAAGCCTCTGCCTTCGGCTCGGGTCATGATCTCAGGGTCCTGGGATCGAGCCCCACATCGGGCTCTCTGCTCAGTGGGGAGCCTGCTTTCCCCACTCTCTCTCTCTACCTGCTGTTCTGCCTGCTTGTCATCTCTCTCTCTCTGTCAAATTAATAAATAAAATCTTAAAAAAAAAAAAAGAAAAGAAAAGATAAGCAGCACAGGCCTAGTTTATCCATCCATGAAGGGATGGCTATGTCTCTGCAGGTCCTTTGGTAAAATACTCAAAGAAGGTGAGAACTATGAAGACTTCTTAAAGACTTTCTAACTTGCAGTCTTTGTTTTCAGGAGCAGAAAATGAAGCACAGAGAGATGTGAGTGATTAACTTGAGGCCTATACCAAATGGTAGGGGCAGGGCTGAACTGGACCCCTGGCCTTAAGATTCTCAGAAAAGAATCATAAAGGAGAAGAAAGCCAATTTTCTCTCTTTTCAGTTTTCTCAACTGTAAAATAAGAGAGTCAGAAAGAGAGTATCCCCTACAAGTCCCAACGATCTCTGACATTCCTTGCTAAATTGTTTCACCATAGGAAAACATTGACTGAGGCTCGGTCCCTGAGAGGCAGTTGTGGACAGTTCTATGGCATTAAACATTTTATTTCATACAATAATGTATTTATTAAAAAAAGGTATCATTGATTCCTGGTAGGTTTATGACCTGCTATACTGTCTCCTACTGCCTCTCTGAAATAGGGATATCGTATTAAAATCCACAGTCCAGAGCAAAAGGAGGGAGGAATGTCATTCATCCCTCCATTCAAAAAATTTTATTGAGTTGCTGTTGGGTATAACAGAGAACACAGCTGATAAATCCTCATGGTGTTTATAGAACCAGATATTTGTGCAGAACATATGTGGACTTGGTTCTCTTGCTCTCTCTCTTTCTCCAGTTGGTGAGAAAGAGAAACATAGAAAAGACATTTTAGGGAGGTGGAGAGAGAGGGAGGGGAAGTGGAGGGAAATGAGAATGAGGTATATAAGGAGAAAGGGAGAGAATATCTCCCAAAGGATATTTGCAAGAGGGAAATATTTGGCAGTTTCTTCTTCTTTTAAAAAATTAATTGTGGTTAGCTGAACTGTATCAAACTCCTTTAACTCTCTCAAAAGCAGACTTTTCCACTTTCCGGTAAACTTGAGTTGCTATGGTGAGAGAGTGGCCTGGGACAAGTCAAACGTAAAACATTGGAAACAACACCCCAATGCCGTGCAACGTATCGAATAATTACAATGACCCACCATGTGTTTCCCATTCCTTGCTACAGATTCGATTACCTTATGATTTATCACCTGTTTTTCTAAGGAAAGCTTGAGCCCTCATTCTCAGCTTCTTTTTCTTGAATGTGCTAAGAATGGTTGCGGGTACATACAGTAAGGAAAGCAGACAAATGTATAAATTCACTGTTTCTTTCTTAGACCCTCTGGCCCCGTGGTATCTGTTTCCTCCAATCACTCTCCCCGTTTCCACCACTAATGTAACTCCATTCACTTCTAGCACCTCTCAGGGATTAGTATAACCAACTTGTAAAATGTTGCTCTGAAGTCCACACCACAATTCACTCTGTTTACATGGCTCTCCAGGCTTCACAAAGCACCTTCACATTTTATTTCATCCCATCTTCCCAACAACATCAAGCAGCAGAAAGAGCCAACGTTACCCTATTTCTTACCTGCAGGAATGGGGATGGTGACTGAGGGAGAGGTTAACAGCCTGCCCACAGGGTCACTCACACAGAAGTGGGATAAAGCTGGCATGTTCTGAATTCATGTCCATGGCTCAGCAGTTCTCTTCATAGTTCTGCTGTGTTGTCAATGATTTGTGAACTTGGGGTAGGGGGCACAGGGCAATGAGCATTTGACCATGAATCAGAAAAGAAAAGAAAGTCTACTTTTTCTTGTCTCAGTTTTCTCAACTGTAAAATAAGAAAGTCAGAGTGTTTACCTCTCATTTCTAATATAGGAAAACATTGACTGGGTCTAGGTTCCTGGGAGGCAATTGAGGATAGTTCTATAACATTAAATATTTTATACAGTAATGTATTTATTTTAAAAAAGTATTACTTATTCCTGTGCATACAAGATTATTCTTAACATTAATGTTAGTGATACTAATATTGTTGTTAACAGTTATAAGGAAATACCCTCTTAAGGCCAATGGAGATTGAGGCATTTGATTAACTTTTCAGATCAAAAATTTGATTTCATAAAAAGTTTCTGTGTAGTGAAGGAAATAATCAACAAAACTAATAGGCAACCTACAGAATGGGGGAAGATATTTGCAAATGAAATATCTGATACAGAGTTCATATCCAGATATGCAACTAATGAGCCATTGAATACTACAACAAAAACTTATGATGTACTATATGCTGGCTAACTAAAAATAATGAAAAATTAAAAAATAAGAATTCATATCCAAAAGATCTAAAGAATTGATAAAACTTAATACCCTAAAAGTGGATAATCCAAGTAAAAATGGTCAGAAGACCTGAATAGACATTTTTCCAAAGAAGACCTACAGATGGGCAATAGATGCATGAAAAGATATCTAACATCACTGATCATCAGGGAAATATAAATCAAAACTACAATGAGGTATCGCCTCACACCTGTCAGAATGGCTAAAATCAACAGCACAAGAAACAACAGGTGTTGGTGAGGATGTGAAGAAAAGGGAACCTTTTTGTACTGTTGGTGTAGCCACTCTGGAATATAGTATGGAGTCTCCTCAAAAGGTAAAAAATAGAATTACCCTATGATCCAGCAATTGCACTACTAGGTATTTACCTAAAGAATACAAAAATATTGATTCAAAAGGATACATGTACCCCAATGTTTATGGCAGCATTATCTACAATAGTCAAATTATGGAAGCAGCCCAAGTGTCCATCAACAGATGAATGGACAAAGAAGATCTTTCATATATATAAATATATATATATGAATGAATATATATATACATATATATATGCATATATATATGTGTGTGTACACATATATATATTCATTCAGCCATCAGGAGAATGAAATTTTGCTATTTTCCATGACATGGATGGAGCTGGGGAATATTATGCTAAGTGAAATAAGTCAGCCAGAGAAAGAGAAATACCATGTGATTTCACTCATATGTGGAATTTAAGAAACAAAACAAATGTGCAAAGGGAAAAAAAGAGAAAGAGGCAAACCAAGAAACAGACTCTTAACTATAGAGAACAAACTGATGGTTACCAGAAGGGAGGCAGGTGGAAGGATGGGTTAAATAGGAGGTGGGGATTAAGGGGTGCTCTTGTTATGATGAACACTGAGTGATGTGTGGAATTGTCAAATTGTTATATTGTATACCTCAAGCTAATATTACACTAACTGGAATTTAAATAAAAACAGAATATATATTTGATTTCAGTGGTTTACCCAGAGGTGTTCAAACAGAATGATGATGATTAGTCAGGATTTAACCAGACCAACAATAACAATGCAGTAACCAATAATAAAAATTGCTAGCATTTACTGGGCACAAAATAGAAAGTATATTTTCTGGATTATCTTGTTCTGATCTCCCCCAATAGCCCACGATGTAGGCACTCTTGTTATGACCTTGTCAGTGGAGAACTGAGACCAAGAGATACTAAATGATGTGTTCAGTGTCTTCCAACCATTAAAGACTAAACCCAGGATTCGAACTCGGGCAGCCTGTCTGAAGCATTGGCTCTTTTACCAACTGAATTTTTAAACTTACAGCAGGGGATCTTTTGGTTAGGGAGCCAAGAGACGATACTCATCTTTGCAAGGTCCACCCTTGAGGACACTGAAGGACAGTTTCCATTTTCCTTGGAGATCTTAAATAGACCAAAGGTTACTGGCTGTCTTTGAAGGAATGCTTCAGTCCTACAGCACTGATGATCTAGAAACAGAGCCCAAGAGAGTGGTGGGGACATTCAGAGTTTCACTGCTTGGCTTTCAGTTTTGTGACTCCTGAGGACCCCCACCCTCTGCTATGACAACACAACATTACCTCAGATTCATTGCAATTCATCTGAGTAGGTTACCATAAACCACATTCTAACGTGTTTTCATGGGAGGCACCCTGTGGTCACTCCTGATTGGACTTAGGGGAGACTCTGGTGTCCTTAATTAAATTTGTGAGGCATTCTGTTCTCCTTGACGGAAAATGGGGAGAAGCCCTGTTCCCATCAACAGCACATTTACAACCATCTCCTGTGTGGTTTATTTCGGCAGATGGAGAATCTCAGTCATTTTATGTTCTTATTGTTTTCAATTTACTGACCAAATTCTGGGACTGGACCCAATTTGAGGTTTGTAACCTCTTGTGTGTTATTATAGAGAGAAGTAGGGCACAATTAATGAATTTCTCATTTTTGCCTCTGGTTCAGACTCTGGTTTTTAAGTAGAACAGTTAGGAGTTATATATTGATGCATGCAGATGTATGTCGATATATGCATATGTGCACATAACACACTTGTTCAGGAATATGCATATTTGGTCTAATATACTGTATTTCTAGAGGGAATCTCATTCTGATCTCCTCTTTTTTATAGCTTACGTGCCATGCTATGATAGACTCATTTCCTACCCTTTCCCTTTTATTTTATTTAATTTTTTGCTTCTAACATAGTTCTCCCACATCAAGTATTTTCATAACAGGAATTAGATATGGCTTATCTATCTATAATTATTGTAATTTAACAATATACCATACACTGTATGTTGGACACTGCTCCAAGCACATTACAAATATGAACTGATACAATCCTCTTTATAACTCTTTGAAGTGGATCCTATTAACTATCCTCATTCTACAGACTGGGAAACTGAGGTAAATTTTCTTTTTTGTTAGGGAACTGGGTTTGTATGTGGGGAAGTGATATTCTTTGTTTGAGAGATTTGTGTTTTGCTTTCCACTCAAAAGAATGATTAAAAAGCTATGCTATGATAGAAAAAAGAACAGCTATTCCTCTTGAGCAGAAAAGCCAGAATCATCAAAGACTGGATTTACAAAATGATGTACTGGTTTTATAGCTAAACACTTAAAGCTATTAAAAACACTTTTATTATTAAAATTCCTGCAGGAAACATAACTTTGTTATTGTGATACTTAAACCCTCTGGTTTTCACTTCCCCTCCCTTTGAAACAATTATGTGCATAATGTGATTTTTAATAATCTGTGGTTTCTTTGGAATGCTAATACCACATTCAAGCATCGCAGGATGTCCTTCTTAAGGCTCTTGGCCTCCTTGCCTTTGCACACAAGGTGCTGCTTGCCCGGAAGACTTGGTCTCACTCCTGCAGCAGGCAGGGCTCCAAGGAAGGGTGGCTAACCACAGCTGAGTCCTCCTTTGGCTCATTAGGCTTTTGCTTGGGCGATGGAGTCAGTCAAACCTGAGTTTATGAGCCCTGACTTTGATCAGGATGGTAGTAGAGAGGGGCTGAAACATGAATGGATTCAGGATATGTTCTAGATGTAAGATGGATAGGAGTTGGTGGCTGACCAGTCATGGATGTGAAAGAGGTATCTGTTGAATTGGATTTGTCTGGTTGTTTGCCTCTAACCTCCTCGGGTTCAGGGATATTTTTTCCTGGTACTTACTGTTGTACTGGCACCTGGTAAGCAACCAAAGCCTATTTGTTGAATATATGAATGAATGAGTGATGAGTGAAGACAATGTGGTCCAGTGGAAGTTCTGCAGTTTACCCAAGGTCGTATAACTATTTAATGACAGAACTAACCTTGGAATCTAGGTAACCAGATTGTGTGTGACAGAACCTTTGACTTTATGTCCTATACTATATGTGGTCTCTCTCATTTCCCCTTCTGATTTTTAACTCTTTGGAGGCAGGGATTGTGTAAAAATCAATTTAACCAATGTTTCTATTTGGCAGTGGAAGGCTGAATCAATTGTGGATGTCTCTGTGTATTTGATGGCTAGGATGTGCTTTCCTTTTGAGGATAAGGGAAGAGGTAGTTGGGGGAAGGCTGGAAGTTAAGTAAGGTTCTCAGGTTTTTCTGCCATCAAAGAGGTCGATTTCAGTTTTTCCATTCCATTCTAGAAATGGCCCACCCCTTGCCGGGATTAAGGCAATAGCCTCTTAACCTTCTGCCTTTTCTCTTGTTATTTATGTGGTATTGACCTCATGAAATAGAGTCATCTTAGCATTGCCACTTATTAGCAGGGTGATTTGGGCCACGGCATTTATTTTTTCAGAGTCTAAGTTTACTCGTTTGTCAAAAGTAGATACAGACAAAAAATGCCCTACTAATACTGTGAAAATTTGTTGAAAATAACTGTGAGAACCAGGCCAGACCACAAAGGCTGGGCCAGGCTGGAGGACTGGAGAGACCAACCAGCCAGTCTTGGCTCAGGCAGTTTCCTCTTCGGCTCACTATTGCCTCAGCTATCAAACAATGCAAGGGGGTGGAGGGTGTATCGTGGTATGTGTGGTAGCATGTCCTTAGTGCATGCTCATAGTTCAAGTGGTTTGGGCAGCTTCTGGAGGTTTCAATGAAGCAGTTGAGGACAAAGCCTGTTTCTGGGTAATGCTGCTGTATAGATTCTAAGGGGGTTCTCTTACTATTAATGCTATTACAGTTTCTAGTGCTAGAGTGTGCACTATGCTAGATATTTTTGTGTACTTCATTATATTTGATCAACATGACAAAGATGGAAAGTAGATATAATTATCTCTATATTATAGGTGTGATACCAAGAGGAATGTTAAGTAACTTGCCCAAGACCACAAAATCAGGTTTATTTCATTCCCAAGCCTTTTAATTTGAAGTTACAGTTATTATCAAATTATACACTCCTTAGGGTAGGATCTGTGTCATAGAATTATTTATCCCCAAGGTGCTTTGTGCATAAAAATTCTTCATACATATTTTTTGATGCATGAATGGGTAGAGAACAACTTGTTTTATAGATTCTGATTTGGAATTAAGGGACTCTGTAAGACTCTCAGAAAGTCAGTAAGAAATCTGAGAAGACCTCCTTCTTGGAGGTCCAGGCCTAAATTAAACTTCAAAGTTGGGGTGCAGAAGTAAGGAAGATATTTGGGAACACTCAATGATTTATGCTTACATAAGAAGGTTTGTAAGGAGAATGAGTACAGAATGATCTTTGTCAAAGGGCTAGGAAAACGTAGTATGAATCAGAGGCCAAAAAGAAATCAGGACGATGCTGTACCAGCATTTCCCAAAGTGTGTTCCAAGGAACTGTATACCCAAGAAATAGATCTTGTATGACTTTTCTCAAAAAAAAGGTTGTGATTAAATATAGTCGACTCTTGAACAGTGCAGGGTTAGGGGTGCTGACCTGTGTGGTCTAAAATCCACCTATAACTTTTTTCTAAAGTTTAATTTCTAATAGCCTACTGTTGACTAGAAGCCTTACTGATAAAGGGTCGATAAACACATATTTTGTATGTTGTATGTATTATATACTATATTCTTACAATGAGGTCAGCAAGAGAAAAGAAAATGCTATCAAGAAAATCATAGGGAAGCGGGGCGCATGGGTGGCTCAGTGGGTTAAAGCCTCTGCCTTTGGCTCAGGTCATGATCCCAAGGTCCTGGGATCTAGCCCCATGTTGGGCTCTCTGCTCAGCAGGGCACCTGCTTTCTCCTCTCTCTCTCTCTCTGCCTGCCTCTCTGCCCACTTGTGATCTCTTTCTGTCAAATAAATAAAATCTTAAAAAAAAGAAAATCATAGGGAAGAGAAAATACATTTACAGTACTGTACTGTATTTATTGAGAAAATCTGCATATAAGTGGACCCATGTAGTTTAAACTATGTTGTTCAAGGTTCGACAGTACACACAGATACAGAAACAGAACATAGTATATACTCTTGTAGTATATGTATATATAGTATATGTTATATATGTTAGTGTTTTAAAAGCTGAGAATTCCTATACTTAAAAAAACCCAACAACAATAAAGCCCTTTTTTACTTTAACCAGTATTCCCAAACATATTTAACACACATATTGTCCCTCCACCCTCCACCATTTACCACTTATTTGCATATCAAAGAACTAGCCCACTGAGAAATGCTTCAAAGGAAATTGAGTAGTAGTTGGAAAAAACTCACCCTTTTTCTTTTTTTATGCTTTCTTACTTAATATTCAGATTGTTTTGTATTTGTGGGTAGAAGTTGGTCTATTTCATCTACTCACTCAATAAATACTTACCAAATACCTATAAGCTTAAGACATGGTAGAACATGCTCTGAGTTAGTAGATCCTTGATTTCCCTTGTCCTCATGAGGAAGGGAAGAGAAAGTGGTGCAGGGGTGCTGGGGATCATGGGTAATCAAGATATTTCTGTCTTTCCACATTTAGAAGATATTAATGCCCAAATAACAAGAGTCTAGGTCTCTATTCTGCCATCAAGAAGTTCAGCATTTTATTAGGGTTTCATCCTCAAGTGTTTTTTTGAAACTTAAGGCAGCTGCTTCCCAAACCCTCCCATTCTAGCCAGGAAATCTGAGAGTCTCTGGCTCTGGGACAGCACTCCATTCCTTGCCATCTTGTTGCTTTTCCAGGCTGTTGTCTTTTGCTTCTTCCCGAGGGCAAATAAAATAGTTTAGTTATAAGACAGCTTAAATCTAGATGTTGGGAAAAAAAAATCTAATGCTGCAGGTCTATAATTTTGCTAGTTATACTCAACTGATAAACCCAGAAAGAATATTCTATATCTCAGTCTGAAGCAAATGCTTCATATGTGTGTATACATGTATTCATCAAATGTTCATCAAAATATTGCTCCCAGAAGTAAGGGATACTCTGCACCCTAATATACAGAATTTCATTGCAACCAAAGAGAATTTCTATAACATGTGAAGTGATTCTGGGGTTTTGCTTATATCTACAAAACAGTAATGATCAGCTTGGCCAAGCTGGAGCAGTTTAAGAAACGCTTGATAGAGAAACTGTAGGTTAATCTGGTAATATCGACTTCCTAATTTGAAGAAGCTCTGAAGAAGAGAAGAATTATAATTTTATAATATATATCTAATATGTATAAAATTAGGAGGTAGAATCTGAAAAAAAAGACCACTGCATGGATAGTATGCCTGTCTTAGCCTGAGTTCTTCCTGATATGAGGGTCTTGTAAAGATAATTATTTTGGGAAGTGATTCCTATGAATAGGTGTTGGGTTAGGGATGAACAGGGAAGAGGGAAAGATAGGGTGTTTCGATCTGTTGTGGGTGACTGAGGCTCTGTCCTTTTAGGGAAGCCTCTGAGAAACTGTAGAATGAGCCTCAGACTCTTCGGCCTTAAGACCAGGAGTAGAGTAGCTTATCTATTGGCTCCTGTGCTCATTGATCCAAGTTGCCCTGTTGGGTATTATCTTCCGCACTTCCAGGTTTCCCGTTTTCAGATGATTAGTGAGTTCCAGTGGGTGAAGAGAAGCCCCAGAGAAGAAAGTGAGGCATACCAGCTACTGTCAAGTTCAGCCTGCATTCCTCTCTAAACCGTGCCATTTATTTATCATGTCACTTTCAGCTAAGGTCTTTATCTGGAGCAGCTTCTCAGTTCAAGGGTCAATTGCTCATAAAACTAGGGGCTGCCTGGAGGAAGCACAAATAATATGGAGAGTAAGCTAAAATTAGCGCAAATGAGATGGCCTTTGCCAAAGGCAGCTCCTGCTCCTTCCCGTTTTTTTCTGGCTGCCCTTTACTTAGTATGCTTTGTGTACCAGACACTACATTAAGCACTTTACAAGGATTACCTACTTCGTTCAATCCTTGTAAAGTGGACACTGTTACTCTTCCCATTTGAAGGTTGGTTGGCAGAAACATGCTGTAGATCTACTCTCTCAGTGCATCTCTGCCTGCTGCCAAAGGAGTGAGAGGCTCAGTCATTTGACAAATATGAGGACAAGTGATTATTTTTACTAAGGCTTGGAAAAGGCCTAGCCAACCCCTATCACTCTGTCCGTTGGCTCTGCTTTGTTTTTTTTCTGAGCTTATTATTTATTGGTTTATCTATTTGCTTATTGTTGGTCTCCTGCTACTAGAATGTAAGCTTCTTTGGATTGAGGACTTTATCTGTTTTGTTAAAATGATGCCCAGAACAGGGTAGGTAGTCAATAATTATTTACTATTAATGTAAAAAGGAAAATGGGCGTTCGTTGGTATGGGTGCAATGAGGTTTGTTTTGTTAAGAACATTTTGATAATGGGAGTCTGGGTGGCTCAGTTGGTTAAGTGTCTGCCTTTGGCTCAGGTCATGATCCCAGGCCCTGGGATCAAGTCCCACACTGGGTTCCCTGTTCAGCAGGGAGCCTCCTTCCCCCTCTGCCTGCAGCTCCCCCTGCTTGTGCTCCCTTCTCTCTCTGACAAACAAATAAATAAAATCTTAAAAAAAAAAAAGAAATTTTCGATAAAAGTGGTGTTAAACATGTATATGTAAGGGGTGAGTGGCTCAGTTTCAGTGAGCAGGTATGGAGCTCAGTTGGAAGCCCATCGAAGATGGAGTCAGTGATAAAGACATACAAATAAAAAGAATCAAAAAGAAAAAGATGGGTAGGGATTCATTCAAATTACTCCTTCTATCAATACATATTGGGCACTTATCTGTCCCAGTATGTAGTAGAGGACACACTGGTTTGATTCAATGTGATAAAATGTAGAGGGAAGAGCAAAGGGAGATCAGAAACTGAAAAAATTTAGAAGAAACAGGACTGAAGAAGGCTCTCTGTAGGATATTTGTAAGGGCCTGGCCTTCTCTCCGAAGCATCTGTGTGAGTGATTTGTGGTATGTATTAGGGAAAAGGATTACAGGAAGTTTCACACTAGAAAGACTTAGAGAGAATTTGACTCTGTTGCCAAGTTTTCAGAGTCAAAGAGGGCAAAACTAATGTTTTCTACTGAGGCAGGTCATCAAATGTCATCCAGAAATGGAGAGCAACTTTGATTTAAAGAAAGAAAGGAAGAAAGGAAGGAAGAGAAAGGAAACAAGCTAACAATTATGTAAAAATTAGCTCCCTGAGGGTAAATTTCTGGTTAACCTGATAGAAAAAATAAACAAAACAAATTATCTTGGGCTTGGGGGCTGTGGATGGTGGAGTTGGATGCTGTGTATTCAGCCAGTAGTTGAACCAGAACTCTTTGTCCAGTGAACTGTTTTTTCCATCTAAGATGAACTGTCCGCTAGACCTGCAAAGGGTTCAAGGATCCCAGTGGTCCCAAGCAGAAACGTGCCACTCTTCCTTCTTTGTCTCAAAGTCTCCCTTCTACTGTTGTCTACAGGGTTGCATTTCCTTGTCTGTGGGGCAGGGTGCGTCTGGGGCCTGGATGCTGGAATCAGAAGAGACATTCCTGACTCCCACACAGCCATGTTCCTTCCCTTTCTTTTGGCGTCAGCACTCTAGGGGACCAAATCCCAGGCTGGCATTTCTGGCCTTGCCTGAAACTCTCTGTGCTGTTCTAAAAAATAACATCACTGTTATGTAAGTGATATAAGTCAAGCCAGGAACATGCAGCCCAGGGAAGAAGTACATTTTATGTTTTGATTTCTTCTTTTCTTTTGGCAAAAACTTGCTGTTCCCATCCCTGCTAGGGCAGAACCAAAGTCCACTTGGTGTGGAGTGGGGAGGGGACCATCCTGCTTGACCACATTTTAGTCTGGTGCCTGTTCCAGATGCCTTGCTGTTACAGAGAAGCCGCTATGGGAAAGCACGGTGCTGGGAAGCCGGGGCTTGCACAGATGAAGTGCTCCAGCCCCCAGGCTGGCTCTCATGAGAGATTTAGCCAGGACCAGGTCTCCTTAGTGACCTGGATTATAGATTTGATGAGACCTTACTGGATCACACAGTGCATAGAGTCCTGAGTTTGGGTTGAGTCTAAATTGAGGGACTAGTTTTTGCCTAGTAGAAGTTACATGTATTATTAAACAGGCTATGAAATTGGTGTTATTTATGGGACCAGCCTTCTTCCAACTACTCAGGCTAGAAAAATTAGAGTTGTTTAAAAATTTCTCCCCATCCTTTATGCCCTAGATAGAAGCAGTCACCAAATCCCAATCAAGGATCTCAACAGTACCAAGAAGAAATGTGCCCACTGTTCCTTCTTTGTCTCAAAGTCCCTCTTCTGTTGTCTACAGGGTTGCATTTCCTCGTCTGTGGGGCAGGGTGCAGCTGGGGTCTGGATGCTGGAATCAGGTTACATGTATTTCTTTAAGACTAATCCCTCCCAGTGATTCCTACCTATTCTCTCCATGCCCTGACATCTCCATGGCACAGCTCTTGGGCTGGGAGGAAGCTGGTGGAAGCTAAGTATGGACTCTGGAGAAAGTTGGGATGTGCGTTTTGGCTCTGTCTCATGACTTGGACAAGCTAAACTCTCTGTCCCTCAAGCTATTCTTATAAAATGGGATTGATAACACTCCTTACTGTAGGGCTATTGTGAGGATAAAATGAAATGTCGTTTATAAAAATGCAGGTGAATAAACAGTATAGTCCCAGTTGGTCTTTTAGATGTGGCGATTAGTAGAGAAATGTTTATAATGATGTGCACCAAAATGTTGATGGTATATTTATATTGAGGTAGTGGGACTTACGGGCTTTTCTTTTTTTAATTAAAATATAACGTGTTATTAGCCCCAGGGGTACAGGTATATGAATCATCAGGCTTACACATTTCATAACACTTACCATAGCACATACCTTCCCCAATGTCCATAACCCAACCACCCTCTCCATACCCCCCTCCCCCTGGCAACCCTCAGTTTGTTTTGTGAGATTAAGAGTCTCTTATGGTTTGTCTCCCTCCCGATCCCATCCCATTTTGTTTCATTTTTTCCTTCCCTACCCCCTAAACTCCCAACTTTGCCTCTCAAATTCCTCATATCAGGGAGATCATATAATAATTGTCTTTCTCTGATTGACTTATTTTGCTCAGCATAATACCCTCTGGTTCCATCCATGTCATTACAAATGGCAAGATTTCATTTCTTTTGATGGCTGCATAGTATTCCATTGTATATATACACCACATCTTCTTTATTCATTCATCTGTTGATGGACATCTAGGTTCTTTCCACAGTTTGGCTATTGTGGACATTGCTACTATAAACATTTGGGTGCATGTGCCCCTTCGGATCACTACGTTTGTATCTTT
>ML102036.1:0-18825 GCA_003697995.1 Taxidea taxus jeffersonii | reverse complement strand
AAAGAACCTAGATGTCCATCAACAGATGGACATCTAGGTTCTTTCCACAGTTTGGCTATTGTGGACATTGCTACTATAAACATTTGGGTGCATGTGCCCCTTCGGATCACTACGTTTGTATCTTTAGGGTAAATACCCAGTAGTGCAATTGCTGGGTTGTAGGGTAGCTCTATTTTCAACTTTTTGAGGAACCTCCATGCTGTTTTCCAGAGTGGTTGCATCAGCTTGCATTCCCACTAACAGTGTAAGAGGGTTCTCCTTTCTCTGCATCCTCACCAACATCTGTCATTTCCTGACTTGTTAATTTTAGCCATTCTGACTGGTGTGAGGTGGTATCTTATTGTGGGTTTGATTTGTATTTCCCTGATGCCAAGAGATGTGGAGCACTTTTGGGCTTTTTTTTTTTTTTTTTAAATTTACATGTTTGTAAGTTAAATATGTTTTCCATGTTTTTAAAATCTCCACAATGAAAATGTATTACTTTTGTACTAAAGATCATACATACGAATTAAAATTCCACCAAACCTTTAAGAATCATTTGAGATGATACTTCTTTTATTGAAACTTTCCAGATGTTCCCATTGAGAGAGATCCTTTTCTGAACACATTACTGAATCACTTTGAGATGGAGATATTCACCTGTAAAATGGGGTATAATAAATTCAAATGGAAAATAGATATACTCTATTATGTATTTATAATATGCATATTATAAATATACTCATATGTACACACTATTCTCTGTCTCTCCTTCTCTCTCTGGGATTTAGATATGCTTGACAATAGAAAGTGCTTAATAAATGCACTCTTCTTTTTCTGAATACCAGAAACATTTTGTACCTCTCTTATAGCACTTACTATCTTTTGCTTTAGATTATGGTTTTTGTAAACTTCCTATATCTGCTACTAGGTTATAAACTCAGTGAAGGCAGCAGCTACTGTGTTCTATTCATCTTTGACCACACAGAGCTTAATGGCTCTTTCATAGTAGCTGCTAAATATCCTTGTTGAATGACTGAATGCCTAGGTAAAGGAAGAGGCCCTAAAAGTATAAAGACATGCCCCTTTAGGGTTTCAGTTATGTACTTACTGTCTGACTCTGGGCCTGCCTGTGTAGTTAATAAATGTTTATCAATTGGGTGGGCACTGTGGCAGCAAGGACCTAGGGTTCTTATGAGGGAAGCTGGAGCCTGGGTGAGCATGCCTGGCCCACTGATGGTGCCGCAGGTGTCTGTGAGAATGTTGGTTCTTTGGAGTGAATGGAGTTTGAAACTCAGACAGCTGTCCAGGGCCAATCCCTTCCACTGTAGGAGCTGCCCCTGATTGCTAAGGAGAGAGGAGAGCGGATGGCAGCTGAAAGACAATGAAGGATGTGAAACTGAAAAAGAGCTGGGACAAAAGTCTTAAGAGACTGAGGAGGAGCAGACAGCCTTGCTTTGGTAACAGGTTGTGGGAAACGATTCTCCTCAGGTTGGACTGCAGCATCACTGACAACCATCCCCTGTTGCTGACATTGGCCCAGGAGGACTTCACCAGATATTCATGAGCAGAGCCAAGACATCTTCATGGAGCTTTACAGACTTAGAGCAGAAAAGAAAGAAAATGAAGGGACCCCATGGTAGCTGAGAGGGCTGGGGAATGCCATAGTGAGCAAGCACTTTCTAAGAACTCTCATAACCGGTTATGTGGGACTTTTCATGGTAAATGGAAATTAAATAGTAGTGGGCAGAACGTGAGTAATTTGGGATATCCTATTACTATGGTATTCTTTCCCCCTTGGCTAATGCAACCCAAGAAACAAGTGATATATATTATTATGTTCATTCATGGAGTGAAGAGATAGCCTGAGAGAGAGAAGAAGAAATGCAGAAAGGAAAGTGACTCATTGACAGAACGGGTGTACCAACTGAGACACAAGACAGAATGGAGTTAAGCCGTAGATCTTACTATAGTATCCCTGGCCACTTATAGCTCAGGAAAACATGGTGGGACAAAACTTCAGTATGGTAGGCTATTCACTCGGCTCCCAGGGGTTGGTGAGACCTCATGCGATGTCAGTGGGGGCAGGGCTGTGAAGAGGTAGGACTTTGAATGTTCACTGATATTTTCTCCAACATCCTTTGCCAAAAGTTGTGAATATCAATGCCTATCTATTCTCTGGGATATTTGTCTTGGGAAGGAAACATCAAATGGGGCTGGTATTTGTATGTATATATATACATGTGGGCATGTATGTTTATATATGTAGGTAGACTAAGAGGAAATAAAAATTTTTTTAAAATACCTGTTCTGTATATGACAAAATATTGATGGTATACTTGGTAAGACCAGAGAAGAACTACAAAAAAGAAGAACTAAAGTAATTAAATATTTGAATAGAACTTTAAGATAGCAATGAAGGAGGTGCTACAGAAGATAGACAAAAAATATTTTTTGAGGACTTTCCAGATGTCATCACTGGTTCACATATATCATTTCTTCTGATTCTATGAGAACACTGTGAGGTGTAGAGTATCAGAGTCCCATCTTATAGATGACCAAGTACATTGGGAGGGTAAAGAGATAAATGGCAGGTGGACAGGCAAGTGGAGAACTGAACCTAGGTTTGTAAACTCAAAATCTCTTGCTCTTTTGTTATTACACTAATAAGCAGTGACATTTTCTATCTTATATCTCATTTTATCTAAAACGTTTTATATCTTATATACATTATATATCTTAGATCTCACCATTCTATCAAAAAATCTAGGTGTTATTCTGATAGTCCACTTTTCCTGAGAATGGCATTTATAGATGCATAGCCTGTTTGTGATGTCCAAAAAAGCTTATGGACATAAAGTTTTTCTAGAATATTACTGGGAATAAATTTAAGGTGATATTTTAATTGTTATTCTGAACACCCTGTGTCCACTTTGACTTTGTGTCCCACTGATGACACCCACCACTTACATAGGGGGTTCAGAAGACAGCTGACTCCCTGGTGTAGAGGCAGGGGGCACTTCTGGAAGGTGGTGGAGGAAAACTTTAAAATGTTCGGGTGGTGCTCGCTTCAACAGCACTTTTACTAAAATTGGAATTATGCAGAGAAGATTAGCATGGCCCCTGCATAAAGATGACACATATATTTGTGAAGCATTCCATATTAAAAAAAGCAAGCAAGCAAGCAAGCAAGCTTGGGCGGCTGTGCTGGGCATGGAGATGCAAGGGAGGATTTGTTGCCCTTGGTTCTGGGAGTGATGTCAGCAGACAGCCTCCAGCACTCAGCCCCTTTGGGAGTTGCCTCACCCGTGGGCACGCATTCCAGGGGATTGCCCACTTCCAATGACCGATTGAGGCAGAGGGTAAAAGTGCAGCTATTTGCACCCATTGAGGCCAACTCTGAGGGGTTATTTGCTTTAGCATGTCCCATGGAGTCAGCTGAGGCTGCTGGACAAGCATCGCAGCCAGAGTTCTGCCTGTGCCCACTGCCGCTTCCTTTCTCTCCCTTCCAGAGGTGTGGATCCCAAAGGCATTCCCTATTTAACATCCTGAACCCTAAACTCTTTCTCAGAGTCTACTTCTTGGAGAACTGCAACAGTTCAGTTTATCTATGCTTTCTTTCGGAGCAGGGCTGGGTAATTTTCTGTAAAGGGCCAGATAGTAAGTATTTCAGCCCTCGCAGTCCAACCCTGTCTTTGTAGTGTGAAACAGCCATAGATAATATGTGGATAAATGAGCATGGCTGTGTTCCAATAAAACTTTATTTACAAAAAGAAGCGCTTGGCTGGATTTGGCCTGTGGATATAGTTTTCCAAAGAATTACTGATTACTGAGAATTACTGACTCATTTCAGATGATTGGAGAATTCTAGTGAATTCCTGATTAATTTCTTCATGCCCAATATTGCATAAGTTACAAAGCAGCTCATTATTGTGCATAGTGAGTGCTGAATGCTGGATAAAGCAGTAAGATACACTCTTAACAGAGCTAACAGCCCACAAATACAGTTTCAACATAGGACAGATTCATGATCTAATGCTAGAAGGTACTTCTAGAGGTTGTCTTCTGCTCTAGGCAGAGCTGTTCCCCTTTAGCCTGGTTCATTAGTAACTTGGCATTCCCTTCTCAAGATCCATGGAGATGGAGAAAGAAGACTCCCAAAGGGAAGAGTGAGGGAAGGAAACAGCCAAGGCCTCTGCCAGCACTTTTGCCTATTATTTCACTTCCTTCACACAAGCTGAGGGTATTTGTGTCCCCATTTTGCATAGGAAGAGATTGCCTCAGAGAAGGTAAGGAGCCTGCCCTGTGGAGCTTGTAAACAGTGGAACTGATTTTAAACCCAGGTATGTGGGACTCGAGAGACCATGCCCTTTCCACTCCCACAGGCTGACCTGTCAGCTTGGCCTTGGATTGGAGAGAGTTCCTCTTTAAACCTGATCACTTCTGCCTGAGAGGGCTTGGCACAAATGTCTGGATCCTGGACCAGCTTTCATGGCTCCATTCCTGGGGTTCGTTCGAAGCTGAGTTTCCACATTCTTGCCATTAGCCAGCTCTGGGCCGTGGCATCTGATGAGCTGAGGCTTTTGGATGCCTAGGCCTGGCTGGGTGGTGCTGGCTTTGAAGTTCACTTTCAGTCCTTGCAGGTATGAGCATGGTGGGGACACGGCACCAAGCCCTATCACCTTCCTTCTGTCAGGCAGCTGTCATCACCCCACAGGGCTTTTCTTCACAGCCTGTTGTCAGGCCGCTGGCCAACTCCTTGGGAAGGTGAGAGAGGAAATTAGAAGGCTGGGGGCTGGGGGAAATCCTGCCATCGTTATGCTCTCACCTTAGGGCTGATGGAAATAACACTGCTCTGGCACCTGGGGAGCTGGCTGCAGCCCAGGCTCTGCTGCACATCAGCAGCATGGTCTGAGTCCGCTAATGTCTTTGAACTGCCCTTCTCACCGTGTAAGAAAGATAAATGTTTGAGCTTGCCTACCTACTGCATGGCGCTGTTGTAAGGATCATCAGGAGTGATAAGACACGTGAGAGAAAACACGTGGAGAAGGCGGTAGGGCATAGTCCGGTGGTTCTCACATGTCAGTGGATGTTAGAACCACCTGGAGGGCTTGTTAAAACAAGAGTCCTGGGGCCACTACTTGAGTTCCTAACTCAGGAGACCTGGGGTGGGGCCTGGGACTTTGCATTTCTAACAAGTTCCTTACTCATCTTCTAATACCCTTTTCATGTTTCTTTTCCGTGAAGCCTTGTTTAGGTAACACAGCTCTGGTTGCTCTTGCCTCTGAACTTCGAACTGGGCTGTCCCATGGTTTGTACTCCTGTGTGATGGCACCCATGATGAGCACAGCAGTGGCTGCCTGTAGTGCTCTCTTTGGCAGGATGCTGGAGCTGCATCCCGGCTCAGGGCAGAGTGCCGGCCCTTGTTCACCTATGTGTGAACAGGGAGGGGGAGGCATGCATAATAGATATTTGTCATCCCTGACTTAAAGACTCTGCTGTATTTTCTGTGTGCTGGGCTTGTCTTTACAATTAAATTATACGCTTCTTGATGACAGATGCAATGTCTTTTACTGCTGTCTCTTCTGTAGTACTTGGCTTAGAACAAAACACCTGAGCTCTGAGCTCCCTCACCACAGGTCTGTCTGTGTCCTGTTCATTTTGATTTCTGAAGACTAGCATGGGGCTGCCAGGCCATGGCAGTGGCTGTGAATATGCTTTGCTCAGTCAATAAGATTTTCAAATACTGGAAGAATATTCCTCAAGTTTTTGTGCTGGTCACAAGTTCAACAACTACAGGCAGGAATCAATTGCAACTTAATCTACATTATTGACACTCTCTACACTATTTCCTTAAGCCCTGGCAATCAACCAACCTATAAGTCAGGCCTTGATTTGCAGAACTGGTCAATTTTTGTGGTGAAAGTACTTCCAGCCTGTTAATTTCAAGCTCCTAGAGTGATACCACTGAATACAGAGCTGGGAAGAGGTGCAGAGCAGCCTCCCTCTCTACAGCCCCGTGTGCACACAGTAGATGGAAACAAACTCAAAGTACCAGTGACTGTAAACCTATTAGGAAGTGAGGGGCTTTGGGTATTTATTACCTTCTACAAATACTATTGATTTGGTCATAAGTTTGCATGATTTAACTATTAATAATGGCCATGTTTAACACCTGGTTTTTACAATTCCTGAAACTTTAACAAGTGGTTCTCATGAAGTTCTCGTTGATGATTTGGATGAATTGGTAGAGATCTGCAGAGGTTAGGACTTTTTTGGTTGCAAATCATAAAAGCTTAACCTAAATTGCCAAGAGGGATTATTTTGCCTCACCAAATTTAAAGCATGTAGATGGGTAAGGTCAGTCTGGCTTCAGGCCACGTGTCATTAGGACCTGTTCTCTCTCTCTTTTAGCTTTTCTGTCCTCTGTGTGGGGTCAAGATGCCTGTCTACAGCTGAGGCCTCCTTGTCTGAGGTTTCTGTCAAGGAAGGACTTGGCTTCTTTGACTCTATGTTCTTTGTCTGGCTCTGAACCAGGCAGCAGAATGGCGAAATTGTGGGGCTCTCTGCTGCAGTCTGAGATGGTTCCCTTCACCATCAGTTCATATGTTGAAACTTTAACCTTTAGTATGACGGTATTTGGAGATATAAATTTAGATGTGGCCACAAGGATAGGGTTCTCATGATGAGATTAGTGCCTTAGTAAGAAGAGACTAGAAAGCTTCCTCTTTCTGCCCTGTAAGGATGTAGTGAGAAGGCAGCCATCTACAAGCCAAGAGGAGAGGCCTCATGGGGAACCAAATTGATTGGTATCTTGGTTCTGGGCTTCCCTACCTCCAGACTGTAAGAAGTAAGTTCTCATTGCTTAAGCCACTCAATCTATGGTCTTTTGTTATGGAACTCCAGACTGACTAAGACTCTCCTCCAGACTCACCCTGGCAGTTTCACCCAAGCATCTGGACTGAGAGTGGAGAGGGGTTTCCTCAGAGGAAATTCCAGGTAGCATTACCGGAAGGGTGATTGGAAGCAGACAGCAAAGCAAACATTGTAAGCTCTCTGTCTTCTCTGGTCAGAAGGAATTGTTTCTTGGCTCAGAGGGCTCAGGTATCAGGGTAGCCTTTCTGGAAAAATGATCGGATCACTCCTTTTGCGTATAAGTGGGAAACATGGGAGAGGAAAGAATGGAAATCTGAGGGCAGCCATGATTTGCTGGCTTGTTTTTGATGGAGTTTAGGGCAGGCCATTGGAGACTGTGCCACTTTGGCATGTGGATTATTTCAAACTGGACAATCAAGGCCTGAAAGACTCGGGAAGAGCTTTTTACCTCTCCCTTAACTGCCTAAAATAATTTAGTTGGGGGGGGTCCTGTTTCCATAGAGGGTATCACCAGAGATAACCACGAGGAGTCTGGGCTAGGTGTGGTGGGCTAGGAGGAGTTTGGAGGGGCCTGTGTGTTAGGATTCCTCTCTCTGTTCCATTGTCTGAACATGGCAAAGTGAATTTTTTTTTTTTTTTAATACCAAACATTTGCTCTTCCCATCCTCCTGTGGATTGTCTTCCTTCCCCTTGAAGCCCAAGATCCCTTCCCCCTTCTCCTTAGCTCAGGATGACATATAAAACTCAATTGCTTGACTGTCTTTTTGCCTCAGAGCTTCAGGGTTCCTATATGTAGAAAATTGAATTCATTTGTTTTTCTCCAGTTAATCTGTCTTATCTCAATTTAATTATTAGTCCAGCCAAAGAATCTAGAAGGGAAAAAAAGGGAAAGTGTTCCTCTCCTACATCTCCCACCAGGGGAACCTGGCAAGATGTTTAAGGCACAAAGCACTACTGAGAATTTTGTTCCATGAGTCCCAGGATTCAAACTTTAGCTACCCAGGTCAGAAGATTGTGCCTAGGAATGGAAGCTCTAAAAAGAAGTAGCTTCACTATGCGAGTATCTTGCTGATACTAGGAGCATCTTGCTGTGGGGTTGAATTCTGGACTGACCAGCCATCACAACACTCCCAAAGACCTACCACACTTGAGTCCTTAAATTTGATGTGTGAAGTTATATAGGTGCCTAGAAAAATGAGTGCAATGTGAAGGTCACAGCCAATATCCCTACTAGGAAATCTTGGAAGAAAAAGACCTGGGGTTAGCAGTGGGCAAGTATAGATGCAGACTTTTATATGAATGTCTAAGGACGCAAAATGGAGAGAAACTTTGAACGGAACCAGATGTTGGTCTATCTGTTCCAGCCTAACAGCTTGGTTCTTCGGGGTCAGTCAGGGCCATGGGTACAGAAAGAATGCCAGGCTTTCCGGCCAGCAGCAATTCCAGAATTCTCTCTATCCCTGGAGGTCAAAAAGACATTGACCTGAGGTTTGCCCTGTATTTTGTTTTTTTTTGTGCAGTACAGTGGGGCCAGGAGAAACCTGCCATATGCATATAGGATATACAATACAGTGAGAATCTCCTATATATACTGGGCACTGTGCCAGATGTTATTATACACACACCATCTCTTTTGATTCCTTCAACTACTCGGTATTACAGTCAGTTTTCCTCATTTGCAGAAGAGGAAACAGGCTCAGATGCCACAGTTACATAGCTAGTAAGTGGCATTGCTAAGCTCTAACCCAGATCATTCTGACTTTAATGGCAGTGTTGATTTCCTCCATGTGATGATGAGCTATAGGTGTAGCAGCCTTCGGTTGAGCACTAATCATAAATGCAATCATCACTTTAGCTATTCTTGAGGGCAGGGTTGTGTCTCACTCACAATCATACCTTCATTGGCTAGTGGTGAAAGTTAAGAAAACACAGGATTACATATACTTTTCTTTTTTAAAATTTTTCATTTTTTATTTTATTTTTAAAGATTTTTTAAAAACTTATTTACTTGACAGAGAGAGCACAAGTAGGTAGAGCGGCAGGTAAAGGGAACCTGATGTGGAGCTTGATCCCAGGATCCTGGGATCATGACCTGAGCTGTAGGGAGATGCTTAACCGACTGAGCCACCCTGGTGCCCCTACATATACTTTTCTTAATGACCCTTGGCATAGGCATTTAAAAAAATTCTACTTTAGAAAAGAGGAAACTGAACCTCAGAGAATTTAGATACTTTTTCTAGGTTCTCAGAGACTTATTCAAACTCACATCTGTGTGAATTCAAAGCTCATGATCTTTACATTCCTTGGTATGTCTCCCCCATGGACCTGCCCTCTGCTACTCAGCTTCTCTCCCCACTGGATAGATGTAAGCCAAATGTGCAGGGGTGAAGATGGCAGGGGTGGTGGGATGTGCATCAGTTTGGCATTGAGAGAAGCCAAGAGGTTGGCCAGTAAGCCGGATTCAGGCTCAGCCCCCACTCTTCATTCAGTTGGAGTATCTGCTTTATTTATTCTGATTTATTTCTTAAGATTTCATTTCCTCCCCCACCCCCCGAGCAGGAGATTCCTTTTTCTATCCTCAGGAACAACAAATATTTCATGTACAGAAAATATTATCCAGAGGCGTGGTTTATTTATTTATTTATTTTTAAAGATTTTATTTATTTATTTGATAGAGAGAGAGAGAGAGACAGAGAAAGAGTACAAGGAAGGGGAGCAGCACGAAGAGGGAGAAGTAGGCTCCCCACGGAGCAGGGAGCCTGATGTGGGGCTTGATCCCAGGACTCTGGGATCATGACCTGAGCTGAAGGCAAACACTTAACTGACTGAGCCACCCAGTTGCCCCCATCTTTGGTTTTTAAATATTGACATTTAATTTATTAAAGTTATAAATTTAGAAACCTAGTTTTTCCTTAAAGTCCAATTTATAAATCTTATTATTATATTTACAAGTTTAGTAAATATCAATTACTTTAAGGAAGTCTTTTATTAATAATTAGGCCCATTTAAAGACATATATCTCTAAGCTTTTAAACTCCATTTATGAACTGAATATTCTAATTTCATTTGAAACCCATCAATATCTTGCCAAAATAAGTTTTATCAACTTCTAAGTAACTATCATAAATTTAATAAAACATACTTACATAGATAGTGAGTCTTAAGTACTCTTAACAATTCCAATACTGTACATAACCTTAGAAAGATTACACTTAAATATACAAGTCAAAATTACTCATACATCTCAAATTAGTTTTTGTTTTAAAGATTTTATTTACTTATTTGAGAATGAGAGAGAGAGAGTATGAGAGGAGAGAGGTCAGCGGGAGAAACAGACTTCCTGGTGAGCAGGGAGCCTGATGTAGGACTCGATCCGGGTACTCCAGGATCCTGACCTGAGCTGAAGGCAATCACTTAACCGACTGAGCCACCCAGGCCCCCCTCAAATTAGGTTTTTTAGTGCAAGTATATTTTATAATAGGCCAAACAACTTCTCTTGAGTTTTACAAATACTTACACTACCAAACAGGCACAGATTTATTCTTAATACATAAATATTAATGTTCTAAGTGTGATTCTCTTAAACATTTCTTTTTTTTTTTTTTTTAAGATTTTATTTATTTATTTGGCAGACAGAGCTCACAAGTAGGCAGAGAAGCCAGTAGAGAGAGAGGAAGGGAAGCAGGCTCCCCGCTGAGCAGAGAGTCTGATTCGGGGCTCCATCCCAGGACCCTGGGATCATGACCCGAAGGCAGAGGCTTTAACCCACTGAGCCACCCAGGCGCCCCCTCTTAAACATTTCTATTCTTAATTCTAAATTTTCCCAGATTTGAAAGATTCTTATGCACTAAGGAAGCAAGAATGCCACCTCAAGCAATTTGGGGAGTATTCAGAGATTTTGGCTAGGACTGTAGCCTGGATTTCTGCCTGTCCTATTTGTAACCCAAACCTGGACTTCCTCCTGTTACAGGCGGTCGGGCTTGCATACAGGCTGTGCAAACTGGTATGGTCACATGGCTACTTACCAGGGTATCTCTCCTCCTTACATTCATTTTATTCCACTAAGCCCTGTCCCAGACTACTCATGCAAGCCTGCAACTGACTCGGGCTGTTCACGTGACTCGATTTTGCTTTTCTTTGTCTAGGATGTATTAATTTCTTTTCCTTCTAGCTCCAGTGACTTTTGACATTGATGGAATTCTATCTTCTTTCCATATTCTTCCTGACCAGTAGGACCACACAGTTCATACAGTTATTAAAATGATATCCGATTACATCCTGTGCATCTCACAGCTTCTAAGGCAGAATGCCTGACAATTTTACAAAGGCTTCTATTGTTTAAAAGGAAGTTTTCAAACATAACACTGATGGAATCCTCAAGGTTTATAAGAAAGAACAACTGTTTTGGGAGCACCTGCTATGAGCCAGGTACTTTATGTACATTGTTGCATTTGTCCTCCAAAACCCCTTCAAAGTGTTTATTTTTATCCCTATATTCAAATGTGGAAGCTGAGTTCACCATGTTTGAAGTTTCTCAAGGCCAAATGACGAATAAATGGTAGAGCTAGAACTAGATTTTGGACTGCTTGCAAAGTTTAGGATCCTTCCACTATGCTACTTGTCAGGTTTTGGAAGTTTTATTACCCGTCTCTCTGAGCATTGGAGTAGTCTCCTCACTTCTGCACCTTGACAACCAAAACTTTCTAGTGTAAACCTAATCCTTCCAGACAACCACAAGGCTCAAAAGCAATACTGTTCCCCTTCCCCTCATACTCCTTAAACTACAGATTAAGATTAAGATTTAACATTTCCAAGGATTTTCATGACAGCAGCAAATTAAGGGCAAGCTGTAGGACGTGTTACAGCCTCAGCCTTGGGCCAATGTTTCAGGGTCCTGAGGGGTTTGTATAATTCAAATCTGGACCTCGACTTAAGGTGATGGGGCCAGGGTTGGTGGCCCCAGAATGTGTCATTTTGTCATGTTGGTTATTTTGAGCTGAAGACAATCAAGGCCCAGCAAACTCAAGAGATTTTACTTCTCCCTTGAAAAGGAATTCTGTGATAGGAGAGAGCTATTACCAAAGATAACTTTTTTTTTCTTTAACATGAGAAAGAGTTTTCCAAATGGTATGGCAAACATTTGTTTACCAAACATTTGTTCCTCCCATTTTCCTGTGACCTGTCTTCCTCCCTTTTGCAGTCCCAGACCCTGATTTCCCTTCTCCTACTTTGGGATGGCATTTAAGCCTCAGTTACCTGTCAAGGGAGAGCCTCTAATTTTGTGGAACTCCCATAGGTACATAATTAAAGTTGTTTTTCTCCTGTTAGCATTTTATGTCAAGTTAATTATTAGATCAGCCAAAAAAATTTGGAAAAAGAAAGAAAAGTATTTCTCCCCTGCAGTTATAGTGCCCAACCTAGGGCTGTGCAGGGGCTGTCCAGTGCTCGCTTCAGAGCTGCTAAAAGGGGGAGATCCTGGGACTTCTGACAGAAGCTGGCAGAAGTTAAGAGTTCTTACCATGTTAGTCTCCAGAATCTCTGTCTGCCCGGTCTGTTGAAAGTGAAAAAGGTGAGAATCCGTTTCTTTTTTTTCTGAATTTAGATTAGCAGAAAATACTTACGTGAGGTAGTTACTTGGGTATAACAACTCTGGTAAAGATTTGTTACGAGTACTCTTGATTTCTATTGATTATATTCCTCCTAGAAATGATGGTTGTCTTCTTTTATCTTTGTCTTTTGTGTCGTTTGTTAAGAGGAAAAACCAGAGGGTAGAGTACAGGCATAGGTCCTTTAAGTCTGTTGTTTGAGCTGGCCTCACAGACTGGTTAAGTTCATGGTTGGTTCTCACGAGAAGGGCATCTGTTTAAAAGATTTAATTTATTTATTTGACAGAGATCACAAGTAGGCAGAGAGGCAGGCAGAGAGAGAGGGGGAAGCATCCTCCCTGCTGAGCAGAGAGCCCGATGTGGGGCTCAATCCCAGGACCCTGAGATCATGACCTGAGCCGAAGGCAGAGGCTTTAACCCATGAGCCACCCAGGCTCCCCAGGGCATCTGTTTAGATGAATTTTGCTGTGGGTCGCCTCTGAAAAAACCAGCTGAGTTTTTCCTTTTGTCTTGCTCTATGTCCTGAGAGATTCACTTTGTAATGGGTGAGGATATTCTCTCTGGTGTCTCCCATCTGGGAGTGTACATACCGGTGTGCCTCTGGTGGCTAGTCCAGTGGACTGGGTCTGGGACGTGAAGTCACAAACCACACTTTTTGTTGTTGTTCAGCTGTGCCAGCTCTCAGCGGAGTTTGTTTTGAGGGGTCCCAGTCCACAAGGGCCTTTGTTGTCTCAACCTTTGCTGTCTTGTTAGTGGTGGAAAAGTCCCATTTCTGTGGCGGCTGCCTGGTGTCACAGATTAGGTGGTCTGTAATTGAAGGTGTCGAAAACCAAACTCTGTGCTTCAGGGCCAAAATATAACTTGCAGACAGAGTTTGGGATAAAGAGGAATGATAGCATTATTGCTTAGCTGGGCAAAGGAGGCTGCAACAGGCTGTGGCCTTCAAGACCTGCAAGCCCTCCCAGAAGAAGGGACTGGGGTACTTTATAGGGAAATACAGGCTCCAGCTGGTTTTGATAGGAATTGTGTATGTGCTACCAGCCTCCTTCCTCATATCTTTAGGGTGGTATGAGGTTCCTAAAATAAAAAGCTGAGAAGGGAAGAGGGCAGGTTTTCAGAAGAGAGGAAGAAGGTTACTTTAAAAATCTAGCTTCACTAAAGCATTAGTGCAGCCATTTTGATTTTTGTTCAACGTTGTTTTTAAGCAGTTTCAAAAGCGTCTTACATTCCCAAGACACTGTTTTCTCTACACAGTTCTATCACTGTGACAACAAAGGCCTTCACTTTCTTAGGCTAACTTCGGGAGTGAACTTTCTGGATCTTGTGAGGACTGCATCTCTTACACTGTCTTGTGGGACACCTCTTGTGCCCTTGGTTAAGCCATAAAAAGGTTCTTGGTTTGAGTGGCTCTTGAGATGAATAAACTCATCAATGGCCAGGGAATGAACTTTTTTTTTTTTTTAAAGACTCTTTGTTTATTTATTTGAGAGTTTGTATGTGTGTGTGTGAGAGAGAGAGAGAGAAGCAGAGGGAGAGGCAGACTCCTCACTGAGCAAGGAGACTGACACAGGGCATCCCAGAGCCCTGGGATCATGATCTGAGCTGAAGGCAGACACTCAGTGGACTGAGCCACCCAGATGCTCTTGAATGGATCTTTTAAATTGAGGAAGCTTTTATATTTGAAAAAAAAAAAAAAAATTCTTTGAGATCTCATTTTAAACAATCATTTTGTGGGTATCTATGGAAAGACCAAATTAAAAAGTGGATACAAAGAGGTATACCGTCTTGTCCTGGGGACTCCCTTAACAAGGTGAAAGAAATTAAATTTAGATTAAATTAAATTTAGAACACAGTTAAAGTCCACATCCAATGAAAATTCCCCTTTTTAAAGTCTGGGCCCATCCCCTCCGTAAATTTCCTTAACTTCCAAAATTCCTCCACTTTGCCCAGAAAATTCCTTACACACTCTGCTGCCTGTTTTAGCTTCCCTTCTGCTACCAGATTTAAACAGAGCACTCCAGACTAATCTCTAGGCCCAAGGTATGCATTCTTTCTCTGTTCCTTAAAGATGTAAATCTTACCATGTCTTTGAAATGTAAACACCACGTGAGGTAATTAAAATTCTGCCCAGACTGAAAAAAAAAAGGGGATGGAGTGGGGAGGAAGAGGCCTTTTTAAAATACAAACTGCTAAAAAGTCTCTTTTGCCCAGACTCTAGACCATAGCCTCCTACTAAAGATCACCTGTCAGGAACAATACAAATACAAACGATACAATACAAATCTTGAAGTCTTCTCCACATGTAGTAAAATCTTAATTAAATTAAATTAAAGTAAAATCTTAAGCTCCTAAGCTCAACTTTACTCCAACAAGTATTATGAACTAGTGAGTTTTATATTATTATACCTGGTTCATGGCTGAAATTTTAAAATGAAAGTCATAAGATCTCTGTGTTTATCAATATGTTTATGTATGTCTTTTAGATGTACATTATAGATATGGTATTTTTCTACCTCCAGATGGTGTTGCCAAAATTAATTTGTGAAGAGCCTCATTTAGTTCACTTGAAATAAGTGCTTATAAATTAAATATTTCTAAATCTCAGAACTATACCAGAAACGAAACCGAATATTTTTCAAGTCACATGATCTAGGACAATTTTTTGGTAAATGAAGACTAGTTTAAGTTTGTTGGTTCAGTGAATACAGACATGTTTTTAGGGATATCAGTGTTAAGTATATAATACTTGTTCTTTACCTAGGTTTACTAAGAATAAAATAAGCCAATGTTATCTTTGTTACAAAATGTCTCAACAATAACAAAAATAACTTAAGATGAGACCCAACCGCTTTAATGTCTCCTGAAATTTTCATGAGTGATCTAAGTATGATTGTTAAAAACAAGTGAATTAAATAGATGTGAATGAAATAAAAATTTTTAGGTGAACTTTTCAGTAACGGTTGTTTTATGGTATGTGTATTAAAAAATAGTTACCCAAATCTCTTTGGTGACTTCCACTGATAAGAGTTTTCCTAAGGTAAATTAAATGGTAGAATTTTATTGATTATCTGGATCATTTCCAAATAAGATAAAATACTAAAACATTAAATGAAAGCTTTCTTTTACAGAGGAACTGAAGATATTTGGGTCCATTAGTATACAAAGTCTGTGCTATACGAAAAACTTACTGTGGGAAAACACATTTTCAGAAATTATGAAAAGTATTTATAAATTTACCAAGCCACAGAATGCTGATGTAAAAGATGGTTCATAATTGTTTGTTTTTAAGTTTTCACTAAAAAATTAAGGTTCTTAAGGGTTAACATTCTAATATATGTAAATAAAGCTGCTAGAAATAAGGGACACTTCTCCAAACACAAGGAAAGCCGGATGCATGTTTTCAGAGACAGAAGGTATAAGGAACGGAAATGCATTTTTGCTGAGGGTAAAGAAGTAATATTGTCCTAAAGAAAGGCTAGTTATTTCAAAATGAGAAAGAGGAAAAGCATGACAAAATCTGAAGGTAAAATAGAAAGTCATAGAAGGTTTGTGGGAAAGGAATCTTTGGAAATAATTTTTTTTTTTTTTTAATTTTAATGTGTGGTCAAGCTGGCTAAAATTAGAATAAGTCTAATTAAAGTAAATAAATTTAAAAATTTTTTTAAACTTTTTAAAAAATAAGTTTTAAAGTCAAGAATAAGTGGGTGCAAAAATTAGAATCTAGTTTTTTCTCTATTAAAAGGATAAAGTTTCTTGAATTATTAGTGTGCTTTTGATAGGAGATTATAAAATGTTTTTCTTTACCTTTTAATGTAATATATCTAGAAGACAAAGGTTTTGTGTCTTGTCAAAATAATTTCCTCATTGTCTTTGCTAGATTTTTCATTACTTAAGAAAGCTAAGTCTTCTCTACTAATATAACTAATATTTTTAAACAACTATTTAACTTTTTGTATTTGCCTCTGAAGTCTTTTTTTTTTTTTTAAGATTTTATTTATTTATTTGTTGGAGAGAGCGGGATCGAGTACAGGCAGACAGAGTGACAGGCAGATTGCCTCTGAAGTCTTTAAGTGTTACTATGTTTAAATGGATAACTAAGTATTGTTACACAGTGACCCATGTTCCTAGTTGAACAAAGGTTTAAAAATCTGATATTTTTGACAAATTTCCCTCAAATTAAATTCCAGTGAAGTCTTTTGACCTCGAACTAACTTTGCAATTTTATACAAGGTCCTGGAAAACTGCAAACGAGTTGTTCTCTCTCCTTATTTAAGAAAATAACCCCCCACAAGCTGTTAAACTAATTAATCTTATTTGATATGTTAAATTACATGAATGTATTGTCAAACAAAAGGTAATACTAAGCCTTCTTAATGTTGTATTGTTTAAGTATATGTTAAAAGTATTCTACAAATTGTATGAAATTCCTAGAAATCTACTATGTCCTAATACAATGTTATCAGTCATAATTCCAATTATTATCTTCAAATGTTATGTATCACAGAAATAAACAAATTTCTTTGCCAATTGCATTGTAATAAACTCTCATCAGATCTTTAATCATGGCCATTTTTATTTTTTTTGACATTTACATGTTGTTATTTTTTACTCTGATGCTTTTGTGAAAGTGTTCGCAAAAATGCTTCAACTCCAAGGAGACTCTTGAAAAGTACTCTAGAATACAGATTTCTGATAGCTTTGAGGTTAAAAAAACTGAACTGGGTAATAATTTCTAGAACTAATGAAAAAACTAAATTCAAGTAAAACAAATATTAATGACATGGGACTGAATATTTGACTTGAGAAGTATGATTATAATTTTTTATGACTTTTTTGTTTGGAACATTGTTGGTTTTTATACTAGCAGCAAGTGGAAACTAGTATATGTAATTATTTTTGTATACTGGTCTTTTAGAGTTACTTTGCTAAATGATCATTAATTCTAATCATTTACCTGTAGATTGTGTTAAATTTTCTGCATATATGGATTATTGTATCACCCAAGAATAATGCAAATTTTGTTTTTTTTTCTTTCAAAGCATATACATTTTATTTAGTTTTGTTGCTGTTTTGATGATTTGATGTTTTTGATTTTGATTTATTGTACCAGATAAAACCTCCAGGATGAAAAAAATACCATTTACAGCTAGTGATAATGAGCAACCTTGCCTTGCTTTGAAACTCACAGGAAAATTCTACCAAGCTTTAGCATCAAACATCATTAAACATTAAACATGGTATGCTGTAGGTGTTTATTAAATACTTTTTATCAAATAAAAGAAGTTCCATTAAAAAAATTGCTAATTTTTAAAAAATGATTTGTTTTTCCGGATTTAAAGAAATCCATTGAGGCCGCTTTTAGGCAGCAACAGGCTTGAGCGATGGAAACCTGACTAAGGTCCAAGAGCCTACAGTGACCAGGGGCTAAATGCAAACAGGCTCATTAGGCAACCCACCTCCAAATATCCATAAGCCCTCTTTGGCCACGGAGCTGCTTACAATCAGGCACAGGTACTGAAAAGGAAAATTCCATACATTCCAATACCTCCTCACTCTCCACCGGTAACTACAGCTCCCCACCGCTGCCTAGTGTCAGATGGTCTCTCCTTCTCTGTCCTGCTTACTGCTCCCTTACAACACAGTGTATTTATTTGAATACAGTGCATTCAACAAATCTCTATGTCCTTTGTTCTGGTTTGGGTGAATTCTTTCACTGTTGGAGCCACTTGCTTCCACCTGATCAGGGCCCCCTACTTTTCTTTTTCTTTTTTCTCTTAGGTTAGTTAGGACTTAGAGCAATTTGATAAAATATACTTTTGTGAAGAAAGATGAAACATTTATCTTTTTCCCTTTGCTTGATCCTTCCAGAATTCAAAAACTCTCAGTGAGTATTCTTATTTTCATGGCAATATAGTTATTTACATGTGTTCAACTTGTGATCCTTATAGCAAGACGCACTTAGAAACATTGGTTATAGCATCAAGGATTTGATTGGGATGTCATATCTGAGAAAAAAACACATTTAAGACCAGACAGCTTTCAGGAACTAGGGACTAAGATTGACTATATTGAACCAATAAAGCCCCTTGAAAAACCAGTCTGGTACCTTGCTTACAGAGTTCCCAGCAGCCTTACTAGGTGAGTGAGAAAGGGTACTTCCTGGCAGGCCCAGGAACCTCAGGATATTTTGAGGACCTCAAGAAGAGAGAAATTCACACAAATATACAGGTATTACAGGTGACATCTGACAGCAAGGCCTCAGTTTGGCTGCTTAGCTCCAAGAAGCTGTTAAAAGTCCAATCTGAGATTTCTTATAAAAAAGCTCCAGCAAGGGCGCCTGGGTGGCTCAGTTGGTTGAGCAGCT
>RCUC01132194.1:0-51609 GCA_003697995.1 Taxidea taxus jeffersonii | reverse complement strand
TGTCCCCGTGAGGTCTTCACCCCAGTTTAGCCTCTGGAGCGATGTCCCTCCGTGGAGCCGACTTTTAAAAGTCCTGATTTTGTGCTCCGTTGTTCCGCCGCTTGCCGGGAGCCGGCCCCTCCCCCTGGGGTCTATCTTCCCGTCGCGTTGGATTCACTTCTCCGCTGGTCCTACCTTTCAGAAAGTGGTCGATTTTCTGTTTCTAGAATTGTTGTTTTTCTTCTCTTCGATCTCCTGTTGGATTTGTAGGTGTTCGGAATGGTTTGATAGGCTATCTAGCTGATCTCCTGCTGGCTGATGTCGTCTCAGCCTCCTACTGCTCCGCCATCTTGACTCCTCCCCTGTAACTGTCTTAATGATTTACAAGAAAAGCACAATCTTGAGAACAGAGCTCCAGAAACCTATAGGCAATTTCCTGGAGTCCTAACATTACCTTCCCCTTCCACAGGATAAAAAACCCTATAGAATAAGTCACTCCTCACACTTATGATGCAGCTCTTTCTGCCCATAGATCCTGTCCCCATGCTCTAATAAAATCACCTTTTTTGCACCAAAACTGTCAAGACTTCTTTTTTGACCATTGGGCTCAATGAGTTCCTGTGTCAATAAGTATCTCAAATTTATCATGTTCAACATTAAACTTCTGATTCTTTTTCTTGTAAGCCTGTGCTTCCCACAGCCGTTGCCCTTTCCATTCATGGCAGCCCATTCTTCTCGTTGATCAGCATGACCACCTTGGTATCATTCCTGAACTCTCTTTCCTCACGTCTCATACCATGCAACCACCAAATCCCATGGTTCCTCCTTCGGTGTACGTACATACAGAAGCCAGCCTCTTCTCAGCATTTTCACTGCTACTGGCCTTGTCCAAGCCACTGCCATCTGCTGCCCAGATGGTTGTAATAGCTTCCGGATTATTTGCCCCAATTCCCACTGTCCCCTGCAGTCCATTTTCCACACAACAGCAGCAACAACCTTCTCGAAACTTAAAATGCTTCACATTACTCATCTGCTCAAAGCCCTTGCACTGCTTCCCACCTCACTTAGAGTCAAAGAAATGCTCACATGGTTTACTCCTCCTGGTCTCCCTCTCCGCCCCCCTTACTCCTCTCTAGCTGCTCTATCATACCAGTGAGGGTCCTTCCTCAGGACCTTTGCACATGATATTCTCTCTGTCTAGAATGCCCTTGCTCTGGTAGCTTTATAACCAGTGTCTTACTTTTGTTAAATTTTGCTCAAATGACACCTTCTTAGTGAGGACTACTCTGATTACACTTTTAAAAAGTATAACTCTCCCCACCCCATTTAAAAATGAAATGCTTGGCTGGCTCAGAAGATCATGTGACTCGATCTCAGGGTCATGAGTTCAAGCTGCCCCCCTGCTTGCATGTAAAGATTATTTAAAAAGTGAATAAATATGGGGGCCCAGGTAACTCAGTTGGTTAACCATCTGACTCTTTATTTTGGTTGAGGTCAGGATCTCGGGGTTGTGAGATGGAGCCCTACACTTGTCTCTGTGCTCAGTGGGAAGTCTGCTTGAGATTCTCTCTCTTCCTCTGCCCTTCCCACCCCATTAAAAAAAAAATAAAAACAATAGTAAATAAATAAACTTAAAAAAATAAAAACTAAACTCCCACTCTTACCTTTTTTCTTCTCACAAGCACTTAGAACCTTTTAACATTCTATCTATCTCTGTATTTATCTATCATCTATCTATAGCTTTTCTTCTCCCTGGCTAGAACTCAGTTCCATTAAAGCAAAGATTCTTGTTTTGTTCACTGATGCATACCTACAAGTTAACACCTAATAGGTGCTCAATGACATTTTACCCTAGAACATTCATAAATATATCAAGTTCATTTGTTCAATTTTTGGGATCAACTTTTTTCGTTGTTCTCATGTTTCTTTTTTTTTTTTTTCTTAAAGATTTATTTATTTGAGACAGAGTGTGAGCATGGGAGGGAGAAGCAGAGGGAGAGGGAGAGAGAAGCCCAAGCAGACTCTGCACTGAGTATGGAGCCAGACATGGGCCTCGATCCCACGACCTTGAGATCAGGACCTGAGCTGAAACCAAGAGTCGGTCACTCAACTGTCTGTGCCACCCAGGCCCTCCTCTTCCTATATTTCTACCATTGCTGCAGTGAATATATATATGAATCTTGGTGCAGTTTGGATGGGATTTTTCTAGGACATCGTCTAGAGTTGGTTCCTTAGGAAGACGACCCTGACGTTTACATATATAGGATGGTCCTGTGCATGCTCTTTGGAACAAACCTGCAAGGAATTGTATGAAATGGGACTGAGTAGAGAAGAAAATTAAACTGAGATGTATTTACAAAAGAAGCATCAGCTCTGCAGCTGATGTGGTCATTCGACTGTCCCAGATTGAGGTGGACACAGGCTTTCACTAATGGGTGAGGTAAGAGCAATTTTCTGAGAGGAAATTTGTGCCCGAGTTCTAAGGGGTAGGTCACCCTTAGATCAGAGCAGTGCAGGCTGGCACCCACAGCTGTATTTTAAGAGGAAAATTTTAGGTAGTAGAATGGCTCAGTCTTCAATTTAACTAGATTTTGCCAAATTGTATTTCAAATTGGTTATACCAAGTTCTGCTCCCTTCAATTATATATAAAAAAATTTTTATCATTATTCTCCCTTTTCACATTTTCTGTATCCTCCTTTCCCTCTGCTATTTTCTGGATAATTTCTACAGATCTTCCCTCAGGTATAAAAACTATCTCTCTTTGGCTGTGTCTAGTCTGCTTTTTAAGTTATTGGGGTTTTTATGTTTTCTTGCGGAGGTTTTATTTCTGGAAGTTTCATTCCTCTTGAAATACACTTTTCCCCATAAAAAGCAAATAGTTTCTTTCTTATGCTCTGATGTCTTATTTTACTTTTTAATAACATGAAGCTTATCTGTTTCTTCTCCTACACTAAGTCATTGTATTTTTTGAAGTTCTGAGGCTCTTGATCTCACTCATTGTTGCGTCTAGTGATTCTTATGCAGGCTTGTCTTTTCATATCTATAACTATGTGATTGTAAATGCACAACTGTGGGAATTCTGTACTGCCTGTATCCATCCTCCAGAGAGATCTTAAATCTACTTCTGCCAGGAAACCCAGACCCAATGTCTCTTCTGTTAACTCACATTATTTGTTAGAGCAGTTTTATGTTCACAGAGAAATTGTGCAGAAAGTACAGAGTTCCCACTTACCCCTTCCCACCAGAGCTGTACATGGGACACATTATCATTCCACATCTGTAGATCACATTAGGGATCACTCTCGGTGACCTTTTTTTTTTTTTTTTTAGCTTTTTTTAATGGGGAAAATTTCAAACATGCAGAAGGAATATAAAATATTAATGCTTCATGCGAGAGCCTCAGTTTCAATTCTTGAAGTTGTTAAGTCTAGGGCCTGTCAGGCTAATCCCTAAACAAAGCCACAGACAAGGTTTATGGGAGTGTCTGTATAGGGGGTCACATTTAGTCCCAGAACCCAGGCTTTCCAGGCACAGAGTTGCTTTCCCTCACCCAGAGAAATGGAACTTTCCGACTCAGATAACAGCATATCTGATGAGGGTCAGTGCACATTCAGGGCATACTGGTGGGAATTCTTTTCCTCAGCATTGCTCTCATTCCCACATTCATGCAGCCCCGGCCCCAATTTGATCCTTGCATTGGGACATCCGGTCTTTACGTCATGGTTCAGAAAGAGGGCCACTGGTGATCTGCAGTGGTTTTTTTTCTCTGTCTCAGGAATATCTGGCATATTGTTGTCACATGGCAGAATTTTAATAACTTGTTGAGTTCAATTGAACAAATTTTAATTCTCATGACCACTTGGGAAAGGTCATCTGAAATTGAGTGAAAAAATATATATAGCTCTATGGTGGGAAATGATGGACTCTGATAATGTTCATGTACAGGGAAGTAGATCAAAACCACTTTAGAAGTTAGGATGAAACATGTAAAATTGTTGCTTTCTCTAAAATTTCTGCTTGAATATATTGACCTGTGATGGTACATATATATGTATATGTATACGGGTATACATACCCGTATACATATATACATACATACACACACAAAGGGCACAGTATTGTGTCTCAAAACAAGGAGAGAGAGGCGCCAACAGTGAGACCTTTCTTTTCAACCATGTTACACTGAATAGAATCATCAAAATGCTTTTCCCAAATTAGCAATTTATTCCCTGCATTTGCTTTTTTGGTTCATAGCTCAGATTCTGTTTGCTCTAGATCATTCACCCTGTGTTAATCTGCTGCCAGATTTTGATGGGTAAAGCAAGGTGTTCTTGGGACAGGAACATGGACATCTATAAATCTGAAAACTTGTGGTATTGAGATGTTGGATGCCAAGTGCGCTTGCCCAGACCAGGGTTGGGCAGAGAGCTGAATTTGATTGGGTTTTCCCTTTCCCCCCCAAGCTTAGCTTGTGTTTCTAGTTTGAGCTGATCATACCATCGACTCCTCAGTTACCCAAGCCAACATTCCCAATTCGTCCTAAATGCCTTCATCTGCCTCACTCGCCACATTTGATGGGTCCCCGTCTTACTGATTCAGTGCCTTACCTGGGGACAGGATTGTCACCTGGAACACTCCATCGATCCCCTAATTAACACCTCTTTCTAATTCATTCCATATACTGCTGCCTAGGTAATAATTCTAAAAGCAAGCTTATTTTCCTTCCTTACTTAAAATCCTTGGGTGACTCCCACAAAGCCTTAAGGACCAAGTTCAGTTGTTTCCATCCCACCAGAGATGAGCTACCTGCGTTGCATCATCTCCCATTACTTGTCCTTCAGCCTCTCCACCCTGAGCAGTTTCCCCTCCCTGTTTCCTTCCTGCATTTCCCTCTCTCCTAAGGCTTCACTTATGCTAGTCCCTGTGCCTCACTCCATCCCCTCTGTCATGCATGGGACTGATCTGTGGCAGAGCTCAAGGCTCAATCAGGGCATTGCTTTCTCTGGGCTTCTTCTTTGATTCTTTTTTCTTTTCTTTTCTTTTTTTTTAGATTTTATTTATTTATTTGACAGAGAGATCACAAGTAGGCAGAGAGGCAGCAGAGAAAGAGAGAGAGAAGAGGAAGCAGGCTCCCCGCCGAGCAGAGAGCCTGATGCGGGGCTCAAATCCAGGACGCTGGGATCATGACCAGAGCCGAAGGCAGAGGCTTAACCCACTGAGCCACCCAGGCGCCCCTTCTTTGATTCTTCTACTTGATGTCTGAGCTCACATTGATCCCCTCTTATGTGTCAGAAACTTTATTTAAAATATCATATTTAGAGGGGTGCCTCGGTGGCTCAGTGGGTCAGAGGCCTCTGCCTTCGGCTCAGGTCATGATCTCAGGGTCCTGGGATTGAGCCCTGCATCACGCTCCATGTTCATCAAGGAGTCTGCTTATGGATTCTCTCTCCCTCTCCCTGGCTTGCCCCTGCCCCTGCTCCCAACCTAACTATCTCTAAAATAAATAAATAAATCTTCAAAAAAAATTAATGAAATACTACTTTGGCATGTTCACTATATCTACTTCAGGGTAAAATCAATATTCATTTAATTATTATATTGTTGATATTGGCTTTATATTTATATTTGGTAACTGAGCAACCAGAAACTTCCACTCATTCATTGCCTGGTTAATGAAGAATGAAGGCTCACACCTTAGAGGTATTTTGACCCCAACTGTAAAAAGCAACAACTGCTTGTCTGTCCTGAAGCTGTGAGCTCATTGTATTTTCCTCAGGTCAGTAGTGAGGCTGAGAGTACAGCTCTGGAGTCCCACCTTCCAATATGGCGTTCCTGGCAAACATAATTACAGCCTAAAATTAGCCTTCCTCTTCTGTGTGTTTCTTTCTTAACTCAAACGAGTTCTTTGATATGACTAGACTAAATAAGGAAAATTTTGAAAAGGGAGACTGTAACTTTTTGTTAATTGATGAGGGAAAGGCAGAGACAGAGACAGGAAGAGACCCAGAAACATCGGTCCTAATCGATCTCTGTGAATTTCCCTTCCCACCCTTGTGCTCTAAAATGCCATTAGCTCACCATCTTTCAGTCCTTCTAACAACCATACCATCTATTTTCATGATTTTTGTTGTTTTTTTCTCGTCTTTGCATATACATTCATGCTATCTTTCAAGTCTCTGCTGAAAGGCCACTCTCTTGGAAAACTACTCCTGCTCCCCAAAGCAGATCTGGGCACACCCTTCTTGGAGATCTCTCAGTGTTTATTCTCACTCCTGTCAAAGAGCCTAACTGTATTCTAATCACGTGGGCACCGTATCTGTCCGCTCCCCTGCCCTACAAGCCCCTGCTGATCAGAGCGGAACCTTCCTCTTTGCAGTCGCACCCAACAGCCTGGCGCCAGGGAGAGGGACTGACCAGGACATGCCTCTGGAAGGAATAAAGGACCACTGGAAAGCCCGTGGGCATTTGGGTAGGGGTATGACACCTTAACTCAGTAGGAAATGACAATGGAAGGCGAGGTTATTAGGTTTCCCATTTCCCCCAGGCAGTGTTTACAAGATGTCAAAACTAGAGGAAAAGTGAAAAATGCCAGTCATCATTTGGTAATTTTGTGTAAATAATGAAAAACAACTATTGGACTTTTTACTCCTTTGGCTGACTTAGAGCCAAAACCAGGCTTCCTAAAAGGAAAGAATGGACAAATTTGGTCTTATTAAAACTAAAGCTTATTATATTATGCCCATGTGAGGAAGAGGCAAGGACAAGCTACAGACTTGGGGGTGGGGTCTGACTACAAGCACACCTTATTTTTTTTTTTTTTTTTTTAAGATTTTATTTATTTGACAGACAGGGATCACAAGTAGGCAGAGAGGCAGGCAGAGAGAGAGGGGGAAGCAGGCTCCCCGCTGAGCAGAGAGCCCGATGTGGGGCTCGATCCCAGGACCCTGGAATCATGACCTGAGCTGAAGGCAGAGGCTTTAACCCACTGAGCCACCCAGGCGCCCCCAAGCACACCTTATTTTATTGCTCTTCACCTTATTGTACTTCACAGATACAATTTTTTTATTTTATTAATTTTTAAAAGATTATTTATTTATTTATTTATTTATTTGACAGATAGAAATCTCAAGGAGGCAGAGAGGCAGGTAGAGAGAGAGAGGAGGAAGCAGGCTCCCCGCTGAGCAGAGAGCCCGATGCGGGGCTCAATCCCAGGACTCTGGGATCACGACCCGAGCTGAAGGCAGAAGCTTTAACCCACTGAGCCACCCAGGTTTCCCACAGATAAAATTTTTTTTAAATTAAAGGTTTGTGGCCAACCTATCTAGAGCAAGTTTGTCCAATAGCATTTGCCCATTTGGTTGGTCTGTGCACATTTTGGTAATTCTCACATTTCAGACTTTTTCATTATAATTATATTTCTGATTGGTGATTTGTGATCAGTGATTATGAGCCGTTGAAAGCTCAGATTATGGTTAGCATCTTTAGCAATAAAGTCTTTTTATTTTTTAAAAAAGATTTCTTTCTTTATTTGAGAGACAGAGTATGTGTGCAGGGGGTGGAAGAGGAGGAATTGGGAGAGACAACATCCAGCAGACTCCATGCTGAGTGCAGAGCCCAGTGCAAGGCTCCATCCCCCAACCCTGAGATCATGCCCTGAGCTGAAACCAAGAGTTAGACACTTAACTGACTGAAACAGCCACCTGGGTCTCGCGTGCTGTGACAAAGCAACAAAGTCATTTTAAATTAAGGTACGTATATTGTTGTTTAAGACATAATGCTACTGCACACTTAATAGAATACAGTATAGGGGCACCTGGGTGGCTCAGTGGGTTAAAGCCTCTGCCTTCAGCCCAGGTCATGATCCCAGGGTCATGATCCCAGGGTTCTGGGATGGAGCCCCACATCAGGCTCTCTGCTCAGCAGGGAGCTTGCTTCTTCCTCTCTCTCTGCCTGCTTCTATACCTGCTTGTGATCTCTGTCTGTCAAATAAATAAATAAAATCTTTTAAAAAATAGAATACAGTATAGTATAAACATAAATTTTATTTGAACTGGAAATTAAAAAATACATTTGACTTGCCTTTTTAAAAAGATATTTATTTACTTATTTAAGAGAGAGAGAGAGAGTGTGTGAGGCAGAGTTAGAGGAGAGAGCATCCCAAGCAGACTGCAGAACTCTGCCGTGGGGCTTGATCTCACAGCCCTGAGATCATGACCTGAGCTGAAATCAAGAGTTTGACACTTAATCGACTGAGCCACCCACGCACTCCCATTTGACTTGCTTTATTGCAATATTCTCTTTACTACAGAGATCTGGAACTGAACTCTGAATAGCCAAGGTATGCCTGTATTTCCAAACCATATATTCATTAAGGGACTAGTATCTAGATACATAAAGAACCATCGAAACGCAACATTAGGAAACCAAAGAATCCAGTTACAAAAGGGGCAAAAAAATAGAAACTGACCGAAGAGGATACCCAGATAAAAAAATAGCACCAGGGGGCACCTGGGTGGCTCAGTGGGTTGAAGCCTCTGCCTTCGGCTCAGGTCATGATCTCAGGGTCCTGGGATCGAGCCCCGCATCCGGCTCTCTGCTTGGCTGGGAGCCTGCTTCCTTTCCTCTCTCTCTGCCTGCCTCTCTGCCTGCTTGTGATCTCTGTCTGTCAAATAAATAAATAAAAACTTTAAAAAAGGAGTTTTAAAAAAATAGCACCAGAAGGAGCTCCTGGTTGGCTCAGTCAGTACAGCATGGGACTCTTGATCTTGGGATCGTGAATCTGAGCCCCACATTGGGTGTAGAGCTTATTTTAAAAAAATAGCATAAGAAAACTTTAACATCATTAGCCATTGTGGAAATGCAAATTAAAACCACAATGAGCTATGTTTAGCTATGCCTATCAGAATAGCTAACATAAGAATAGTGACAACACCAAACCTGACAAGGATGCAGAGAAATGAACTCTTCCATATTTGGAGGGAGTGCCAGATGGCATCACCACTCTGAAAAACACTTTGGCAGCATCATGTTCAACTAAAGGTGCAGTTACCCTATGACCCAATGATAGAACACGTGGGCATCTATGCCAGAGAAATAAACATTTCTGTTCACACAAAAACCTTTACACAAATGTTCCTAGCAGCTTTATATATAATAAGCCCAAAACAGAAATAACCCGGAGGTCCCTCAATGGGAAAAATGGTTAGACAAATTGGTAGATCCATGGAATAACTTAGCAACAGACAGGACCACACTGCTGACACGTGCCATCAACTTGAATGAATCAACAATTTTGCTGAGTGAAAAAAGTCAATTCTGCAAGGTTATATACTATATGACTCCATTTACATAACATTGAAAAAGTGGCAGCCTTAGAAATGGAGAGCAGATTAGCGGTTTCCAGGAGTTAGGGATGGGAGGGGTGCTCAGAGGGCGTTGGGCTTGGTTCCAAAGTGTCAACATGAGGGATCCTTGTGGGGTGGGAACTGGTCAGTATTTTGACTATGATGGTGGACACATGAATCTACACATGTGATCAAAGTAGATAATGCCTAATACACACAGAATTAGGTTCAGGAGCCCGAGTAAAACTAGGGAAATCTGAGTAAGATCAGTGGATTGTCAACATCAACCTGTGATGTTACCCTACAGTTCAGCAAAATATTACCGGGGGAGGGGGGAACTGGCTAAAAGTGTCAATGGTATCCATATTATTTTGCATAGGTGCACCACAGTCTATTCTATAGACTAATTATTACAATAAAAGTTTCAACAAAAAGGGGGGTGTTATTTCTATCCCTGATATTTTCCCTCTCGCAACTTCTATCTTTTCTTAGAGAAACTTACAGAGAATGTTTCTCTCCCTTAAAATTCATGGAAGCTGAGGAGAATGGCACCAGTGAGAATTTGAGCTAGAATGTAGTACTAGAAAAGGAGGTTATCCTTCTACGTAGATCTTCCTGTATCTGTGGATTTAGATTAGAGGGGTGCGAATTTATCCCCAGTAATGTTTATAATATAAGCAGAAAAAGCTGTGGTTTTAGAAAAACTTTCTTTAAATTATTGTTTGTGCAGTTGGTCCAGAAAAGGAAAAGAATGATTCTCTCACCTCATGTTTTATTTTGTTTAAAAAACATATGCAATATACATGGGGTGCCTGGTGGCTCTGTGGGTTAAAGCCTCTACCTTCGGCTCAGTTCATGATCTCAGGGTCCTGGGATCAAGCCCCGCATCTGGCTTTCTGCTTGGCTGGGAGCCTGCTTCCTCCCCTCTCTCTCTCTCTCTGCCTGCCTCTCTGCCTACTTCTGATCTCTGTCTGTCAAGTAAATAAATTTTAAAAATCTTTAAAAAAATTAAAATAAATAAAATATTTTAAAAAATAAATAAAAAAATAAAAACATATGCAATATACAGAAACATAAAAAATGAATTACCCAAAGAAAAAAATATCAGCATTTTTTCAAAGTTCTTTGGGTTTCCTTCCCCAATTCCATATATTCCTTACCCTTCCCAGAATTAGGTATAATCATGAATTTAGTGTTCATCCAATCATGTATTTTTAAATTTTAACATGCACACTTACACAGCATATGTGATTATTTAAAAAATTACACGTGTAGCACACTCCACGTAATATTCTGCAGTTTTATTTTCCTGTCCTGAACATTCTGTTTCAGATGTTGATTCTGTTGATATATGTGCAGTCTAGCTCATTTTAACACTTGTACGCATTTTATAATATGGATATGCCATAACTTACTGTTCTTTTATTGAGGGTATATATTCGATCTCCAGTTCTTTCCTAATGAAAATGTAAACCAGGAACTTGGCCCTTGCAACGGTGCTTTCTTAAGAGCTAATCAAACCAAGTGTTGTTGTGTTTTACAACAACTGATTCTAACTGACGCTGATTGGCAACTACACGCTTGGAGCGACCTTGGTTATGTCAGAAGCAACATTGGTATGTCAGACCCTCAGTGACCTCTTTCCTGAGAATAAGAAAAACAAAATTACCCTTATTCCTAGAAGTAATAAATGAATATCAGAGCCAGTTTTAAATGTATGTATTTCATCAATGATAGGCCTGTAGCCATGCTAACAAGCAAACATCAGAACTGGCTTCTTAAATCCCTCTGTTAAGTCAAAGGCAACTCGCTCCAGTGAAAACACCTCTGAAAGCCAAGGTCATGCTCTGAAAGGTAGCGGATCATCATCGGACCCACCCCCGTTACTAAGCCTCTAAGACTGATGTCAAGCCACTCCCACCTCCATAACTAACCCAAAACATGCTCCTGAGACCAAGGCCAGCCTACTTACGCATCTGTAATCATCACTGCCCAAAGTCAGCTTCCTTGATGACCTTACACATTAGATGGGCGGTTTGCTTTGCTTAATGACTACGTGTCTGACCAGCCTAATTGCCCCCTCTCTTAAGTAAGCGGGAAGTTCAGCTTCTTGGTTGCAGACACTGGTTCCTATTTTTCTTTGTCAACATTTACTACTGACATGTTTTAATCAAGTGGGCATGGCTATAGAGAATGTAAAATATTAACTCTATCCTGAGTGCAAACTCGAATCTATAATTAGCATGGTTTCCGTGGGCCGTCTCCCCACTCCCCTGCGCTCTTAGAGAACTGCTGGAGGAATTACTTGAATTCATTGTCTTCTCTTTCCATGCAAGTAAACAAACTCTGTGTTAGTCATTACAGTGGTCATTAACTTTTTTACAAATAGAACTTCAGTGAACAATCATTTCCATGTCTTGTTTTCTGTATTGTTTTGTTTTTTGTTGAGATTTTACTTATTTGAGAGAAAGAACATTAGAGGGGAGAGGTGGGACTTGGTTGCGGGACTCCAGGATCATGACCTGAGCCGAAGACAGTTGCTTAACCAACTGAGCCACCCAGGCGCCCCCCATGTCTTCTTATCTAGATGCAGAAAAACGTAGCTTTACTAGAAATTGCCAGATTGCTCTCCAAAATGGTGTTAATAATTAAAAGCCACACCATTAATAGTGTTGTTCTCACCAACACTTTGTGTCATCAGACTCTCAACTTTTGCCAATCTGATGACTATGTAATGTTAGCTTAATGTATAAATTTAAGTTCCTTGATTGCTTAAGTGTGATTGAGAGCCTTCGGCTGTTTATTAGTCATTTACGTTTTTTTCTGTGTGGATTACCTGTTCTTAAAACATTTTCTTAGGGGCGCCTGGGTAGCTCAGTGGGTAAGCCGCTGCCTTCGGCTCAGGTCATGATCTCGGGGTCCTGGGATCGAGTCCCACATAGGGCTCTCTGCTCATCAGGGAGCCTGCTTCCCTCTCTGCATGTCTCTCTGCCTACTTGTGATCTCTCTGTCAAATGAATAAATAAAATCTTGGGAAAAAAACATTTAAAGTCATTTTCTTATGAATTTTATGAGAGTTCTTTATGAATCCCAGATATTAATCTTTTACCATATATGCTATCTCTACTGTCTACTTTTTTAAAATGTATTTTTTTAAGATTTTATTTATTGGACAGACAGAGATCACAAGTAGGCAGAGAGTCAGGCAGAGAGAGGAGGAAGCAGGCTCCCTGCTGAGCAGAGAGCCGGATGCGGGGCTCAATCCCAGAACCCTGAGATCATGACCTGAGCTGAAGGCAGAGGCTTAACCCACTGAGCCACCCAGGTGCCCCTTAAAACGTATTTTTAAAAGTAGCTTCAATGGGGAGCTTGAACTCATGGCCCTGAGATCAAGAGTCACATGTTCCACCAACTAAGCCAGCCAGGTGCTCCTATTTTTTAAATTATACTTGACAAGTTAAATTATTATATGATCCATTTAGTCAAGTATTTATCTTTGTGGTTTGTGGTGGTTCTTCTTATTTTAGAAACCCTTCCTTACTCTGGAGTAATAAAGTCATTCTGCTGTGTTTTCTACTGATAGTTGTTTTCTCACACTTAGTTTTAAAAAATCAATCTAGGGTTTATTTTTGAGTAGGGTGTAATATTTGGAGACCTGAGCTCAAGCTCATGTTTTTATATTGAAATACAATTTCCCTCCTAATGAACCATAGCTACGTATGATGCAAATGAATCTTACAAAGTTGACATTGAGCGAAAGGAGCAGGTCCCAGCAGTCACGACAGAATTAGCTAATAGATCGGACTTAGAAGTACAAAGCAATTATGAAATCAAAGGCATCATTTTGGGGCCCATAAGCAATCTAAAATGAACTGTGACATGGTTATTTAATAACACAATCCCTGTTTATCATAATAATTCAGTGTAGTGATGTTTTATCATTTACAAAGCAATGGTCACAAGAAAATGACTGCATTTGAAAACCGTGTTTACTGTAGTAATTCCCAAACCACAGACCAACGTCATCACTGTCACATGAGAGCTTGTCAGAAGTGCAGGATCTGAGGCTTCAACCCAAACCCTGGGAATTACTATGCCCATAGAAGTTTGAGAAGCACTGGGCTGGGAGATTTACATATTTATATATTGAGATAGCACTTTGGGGAGAGGCGGGGATGGGGCAGAGGGAGAGAGAGAATCTTAAGCAGGCTCTACACCCAGTGCAGAGTCCCTCAGGGCTTGATCTCATGACCCTGAGATGATGACCTGAGCCAAAATCAAGAGTTGAGGCTTAACCGATTGAGCCACCCAGGTGCTCCCAGGGAATTTATTTTTAAGAAGCTCCCCAGATGCTTCTAACAATGAACCAAACTTAGAGGAAACGGGCCTACGGTGTTTTCTTCTAGAAAGTTCAAATAGTTGGCACCAGAATCAGACCTATAAATACAGAGAACATACTATTGGTTGCCAGAGGGGTGGGGGTGGGAAGATGGACAAAATGGGTGAAAGGCAGTGGGAGGTACAGGCTTCCAGTTACGGAATGAATCAGTCATGGGAATAGAAGGCACAGCATTGGGAATGTAGTCAATGATAGTGTAATACCGTGTGGTGACAGATGGTAGCTGTACTTGTGGTGAACATGGCATGACATGTGGACTTGTTGAATCATTATGTTGTATATCTGAAACTAATGTAACATTGTGTGTCAACTATACTCAAATTAAAAAAGAAACTTCCCTAAAACCCCAAATAGTTGACATACATTCTGTCAATTTTAATCTCCAAAGTAGTTTCTTTTGCCAACTTCTCTCTCCTGTAGAAATCAAAGTTACCATATGTACATGCCCACAAAGTTGGATGCTCAGTTGGCATGTGATGGGGTGTCTGTGGTCTCATATTGCAAGTTAGCTCTCATGGTCTTGGTGGAACGAGTACCTCTAACTGGTATATATATGGAAATCAGCTTATTTACCACTTAGCCCACACCTAAAATTCTTTGACTATTCCAGATTAGTTAGAATGCCTCTTGATCCAATATTTATAGAGTAGACCTTATGGATACAATATTCTGGAGATTAGTAATAAATCTACAAGATCTGCAAACTCTATCAGGTCCTAAGGTGTTGCCTAAAGACCCAGTCTTTAAACAGAAGAAATGTTTCATGAATGCTCTCTCAAGAATGTATTTTTTTATTAATAAATGCCTTGAGGTTGGACCAAAGAGGAGGAAGAGACAGCTAGTGGGTGTCCTTTTGTTTGGGTTTGCTTATTCATTTTGATTCAGATCAATCTTGAACTAGGCCCTCTCTGTCCTAATGTGTCACTCACTGTGTTGGCCAATCATTAAATAATTGAACTTGGCCAACTCCGTATTACTAATTATTCTTTTGCCTAAAGAGAGACCCATTATCTTCCCATCACTCCCAGGGCTGCATGTCAAAGAATATCCCATTTAGCCAATTTTCAGCTATCAGCCAGAATTGATTTGCTAAGATGATAAAGCTAACGATATGTTGTAGTTGATGACTTACTGCCCACAGGAGCTAGCTCTTGTTTGAGAAAGAGGGATGGAAATGTGCTCTCTGTGTTGTCATTTGTGCCAAATCCCTATCACACTATTTAGTGACTAGATCTTAGGAAAGAAACATTGAATGAAAACTTGTAGTGAAACTGAAAAACAATCATTAGGTAATTAGAGAAGTGCTTTATTCCTATTTTTCCTAATAGGATTTTGCTAACCAACCACAAATGCAGACTTGTTTTTCCCATACCTGATGTGTTCCTTAACCTATTTACTTTGTGTCCGCCTAGTTTCTCTTGTGTCCTGCCACCATTTCATTTTTCCTCCCAGTTTGAATGAAAAGTTGTAATAAGTTAGGGGGAAAAAAGTAAGCATTTGGTATTACCATTTTTTTAAAAATATTTTATTTATTTATCCGACAGAGATCCCAAGTAGGCAGAGAGGCAGGCAGAGAAAGAGGAAGAAGCAGGCTCCCCATGGAGCAGAGAGCCCGATGTGGGGCTCGATCCCAGGACCCTGGGATCATGACCCTAGCAGAAGGCAGAGGCTTAACCCACTGAGCCACCCAGGCGCCCCTGGTATTACCATTTTTAATGTTTTTGTCTCCTCACTTCTTTTGATGAAGTAGAGGAAAGTCATATTTACAGGTTTAAAAGCTGTACAGGTTTGAAAGCTTCAGCATTTTGAGCATAGGAGCCTAAAGACTAGCTCAGGGCAGAGGAATACAAAAAGAGTACAGAAATATTGCTATGAATTGAGCCACGCTTGGCCTGCATGAAAAAGTAGCTTCCTCCTCATTGTTTATATAGAAGTCTACAGGAAATGAAGTGAGTGGGTGCATGGCTTAGTTTGATGACTGAAATACATCATTTGGCAATTAATAATATATTATTATTTTTATTGCTGTCAAAATGATCGTATTCCATCTCCCCTCTTAGAGAGTGTAACAGGATAGGAAATGATCGATATTTGTGTAGGATGAAAGCTCTATGGACAAAATGCAGCCATGGTCTTTTGACTTGTCTTTTACTAGATTATTCTTCACTCTTCATTTTTTAAGGGTTTATTTATATGAGAGAGAGAGAGCATGAGTGAGAAGGAGAGGGAGAGAGGCTCTTAAGCAGACTCCATGCTGAGTGTGGAGCCTGACACAGGGCTCGATCCCAGGACCCTGAGATCATGACCTGACCGAGACGGAGTCAGATGCTCAACCGACTGAGCCACCCAGGCACCCCGATCATGTATTTCTACCGAAATTATTTTCCTTATCGGTCTGAAAACTCAGCTGTAGAGGTTAGTTTTGGTCTTTTAAGCAGCCAGCCACTCAAGGGTCCTGGTATTCTCTTCACTTCTGCTGTCTAGTCCTAGGGCTAGATGTTTCTAGTCTGTTTCATTTTCAGATCTAAGAAGAGCCCCTGTGTTGTTCCTGGTCTACTTGGAACAAATGTCTGTAACAGCCAGAGTGTGTTCCTTGTCTCTGCAGCAACCTTCTCCTTTTGGTAGAATCTTTTCTAAATATCTGTCGGGCAGATATAACATGAAGGGTCGGGACTAGAGGAGGTGATGCTGTCTTGTGAACTGGTCACCGAGGCTGAATTCCCAAGTGACCCTTGGCTTTGGATTTTCAGGGATTTGGGGGACCACACACCCTTGTGACTGCCTTTGGGTAAATGACTCCATGGAGAGGTTTTCAGTACCTGAACTCTTTGTGTATCACATACAAAGAAAGGTGGTCCAGCTCTTCAGCCACAACTAGCCTTTCTAGGCCCATCTGTGGAGAGGCCATGCGTGAAAGAAACAAGCCAATGATACCCTTTTTGTTTCTTCATGGCAGGTGGAGACATGTTAGCTCAAAAGCTTGCTGGTGCCAAACTCAAATTTTTACACATCCAGTTGTTTAAAAATAACCCAAAGGAATGGGTTTTTAGCTGTTTAGAGCCTGCCTGCTTTGCATATACCCCTTGAAACCTCATCCAGCATCTGCTGACCATTAGTAAGATAGAGCCCCCAAGCTGCTACTGTCCTCTGACCCAGAGACTCCCTGTTGTTCTGCTGAGGGATCTGGGGAGCCAGAAAGTCTTTCTTAAAGAATGGACCTTTAAGCTGAAGTCTGAGTAATGGGGAGGAATTAACCAGGTTCAACAGGAAGGAAATAGTCCAGACAGAAAATTGTTTTATGCAAAGGGTCTGAGTGGAGCAGGGGCATGACATTTCTGCCTGCAAGGCAAAGCATGAATAGAGAATGTGTCAGAAGTCAAGGCCAGCGGGATGGCTGGATTACACAGGATTTTACCAACAGGTGAGGGATTCCGTGGGCGCGTGTGTGCATGTGTACGTGCATGTGGAGTTTGCACCTTGATATGAAGAAGAGGTAGAAGCATGAAGCTGTCACCTCTGGAGCCTCTGCCTGGTGTCCCAGAATCCTGGGAGTCTAATCCAACTAATTTTGGAGAGTTCATCCACATTTGAACACAGGAAGACATCGCAGGTTCTTTGGTCAATCCCACAAAACCAAGTAGAACCAAGGTTACAAATTCATGACCTACAGGGCCCAGCTACCTCTAAGATGTATCTTACTTAGCTGTAAAATATTTTAAAAATAAGTTCTAACGAGCTTGCCATCATTTAAGAATGGGGGATATTTCTTATAAAATAGGAGTATTTGGCTTCCTTTGAAAAAGTAGAGATATGCAAACACTAACATCACCCTCTAACAGAAACACAGTTTGCTGGAGATACATGACAGCCACCGGCTGACTTCTCTCCAGCCTCTCCTCCTCCCCCAGTGCCCTCCTCATGCCATCTGCACGCCTCCAGGCATCGAACTTAAGCTATCAGAATTGGAGGAGGGAATCATCTCCTTGTGTTGGGGACAGGGACCACAGCCATTTGCTGCCATGCTCTCGGTGTCTGACACAGTCCTTGGTGCATGAGAGATACTCACTAAAATGTATTAAATCCACAAAGGGAGCTAAAATGGACCACAGGAGGCATCTCTGTCTCTCACAAGCATTGGCTGAAAGTCAAACTTTTGGGGCGGTCAGACTCGTATGTAGAGCTGTTCAGTTGGGACCCGAAATTACCAGTGTCCCCTCTTGGCATTAAGAGAACCTTAGAAGGATTGAACAAACCAAAGCTTTGGTGTTGTAGTCCATTTACTTGTATTTCAGAAAGAAATCTTGCTGGCAAGTTGCCCAGGTGAATAGGGAACAGAAGATATTACACACAGTAAGAAGTTTAAACAGGTTGCTTGTTGAACCAGGGTGGAATTAAAAAAAAAAAAATTAAGAGCTAGCATCAGCACATGTTTTTCCCCTGAGGAGGCAGCATTATTTGAAGCATTTAAATACACAGAACCTAATACTAAGGCGTAAATTATATGAGGCAGAGTGAGCATATGTTGTCTTCTCAAAGACTCTTTATTTTTCCCCTTATGTTTACATGAATTTCATATCCCACGTCAAAGCTAAAAATACATTACTTTCCTTTCCAAAATGGATTGATTTAATATTTGATTTTAATTGTAAAATGTGCTCATACAGTTCAAAAAAATCTAAAGAAAAAATTAAAATGAGCACTGAAACTCTCAGCCTAATGTAGTCGCCAAGAGCCCAGACTGGTATGGAATTTCCTGGGCTCAGGTCTGGGTGTGTGACCTTTTGCACATCACCCCACCTACCTGTGCCTCAGTAACATCACCTGTAGAATGAGGATTGTGTTGCCTCTTTCAGAAGGTTGTTGGGAAGACTATAGGAGTTAGTATTTTAAAAAGTACTTATCAAATAGCATCTGCCACATAGTGAATGACATGTTTTGTTAAATAAATGGGATACTCGGAAAAATAACAGTTACATTTTTTTTGCTTATATAATTCCAGACTTTTCTATGTTCACAGTTTACACCAACACATTTTTAAATGAATAGGCTTATTTCCAAATAAGATTTTCTCACTTGTGTGTTTTGGTGCGTTTAACACAAGAAGATTTTTCATCATGGTAATTTTATAATAATTTCAAAACATAGTTTAAAATTTTTTTGTATTATGAAATATTTCATTAGAGAGTTTTAAAAATGCGTATGTAAAGAATAAACTAATAATGTAACAAAGTTCAGAATTTTTTCAATAGATGTCTTACCCATATTTGGTAAGGTTTATTCCAAATTACCTTTATGTTGCCATTATAGATAGTGCACTAAAAATTACATTTTCTAACTGATTATTAATATGATCTAGAAATGCAATACATTAAAAAAAATATTTTATTTACCTATATGACAGAGGGAGAGCGCACAACCAGGGGGAGCAGCAGGTAGAGGGAGAGGGTGAAGCAGGCTCCCCGCAGAGCAGGGAACCTGACTTGGCTCAATCCCAGGACCCTGAGATCATGACCTGAGCTGAAGGCAGATGCTTAACCAATTGAGCCACCCAGGCAACCCAGGCGAAAAAAGTTTTATACCATTTTATTGTTTAGGCCTGGAAAATAGGCCTAAACAGAAAAACAGGTAGTCATAATGTTAAAAGTAACTACTATTTTAAACCACGTTGTTACGTTTATCCATCATTAATGGGTCTCAGATTGCTGGCAGTGTTTTGCCCCTAAGAAAAGTGTGCAGCACACAGATCCCCCTGAAGTCAAAGGGCAGGTATTAAATCGGTAAGAAATCCAACTCTGGTGGACTCCGCCCACTTAGGCATAACATCCAAGTTTATGAACTCTTCCTGTACTTGCAAATTACTCGACAACAACAAAACTTGGCTTGTCTTTTTTTTTCTTTTCTTTTTTTTTTTTTTCTTTTTACAGAGATGAAAAGTAAGTTGAGTTGAACACATTTAGAGACCAGTATGGTGAGGTCAGTTATGCTGTGGAGAAATACTGGGCTAAAAATCAAGAAAACACAAAACAAGACAAAACAGAATACATTTCTTAAAAGATTTTGCTTATTTATTTGAGGTAGAAAGAAAGCATGAACAGGGAGGAGGGGCAGAGGGAGAGAGAGAAGCATGCTCCCCGCTGAGCAAGGGGTCCCATGTGGGTGGGACTAAGTCCCAGGACCCTGAGATCATGACCTGAGCTGAAGGCAGGAGCTTAACTGACTGAGCCCCCCAGACACCCCAAAACATGAAAATTTTAAAAATATATTTATTTATTTGAGGGCCCATGGGTAGTCAGTTGAACGACTGCCTTCAGCTCAGGTTGTGATCCTGGAGTCCAGGGATCGGGTCCCACATTGGGCTCCCTACTCAGCAGGGGGGTCTGTTTCTCCCTCTGATTGTCCCCCTCTCATGCTTGCTCGCTCTCATTCTCTCTCTCTCCCTCTCAAATAAATAAATAAATAATCTTTTTTAAAAAGTAAAAGAAAAAAAAAAGATTTATTTATTTGAGGGAGGGGCAGAGTGAGAGAGTCTTGAGCAGACTCCCACTAGGCATGGAACCTGACAGAGGGCTCGATCTCACAACCAAGATTCCAACACAACCCCCTGCGCCACCCAGGTAGCCCAAAACATAATTTTTAGTGCATTGCTGGGTTTATGAGAAATTAAAGAAGTCTCTGAAGTTCTCTTCTCCCACCAAAAAATTAGCCAGAAAAAGCAGGAATAAACAGTAAACAGACAGAAATGGTGAGGTTTTTGTTTGTTTGGTATTTTTATTGAAGTATAGTTGACCTATGATGTTCCATAGTTTCAGGTGTACAACATAAATGGTTTTTTTAAACTCCATAAATGGAATTTTTGAGGGCACATCTCAGTATTAGCCCTCTGATTGGTCCAGCAGCAAAATAGGAGAACTTGGCCAGAGTCCCACGTAATCCTGGGACCCTTGAAATGGTCATAGGTCAGTGGTGTCCCCTGGAGGCTGTGCGGAAAAAAACACAAATCCTTCTGGAGAGACCACTTCCAAGATGCCTGTGGATAAAGTTCAACCAAATATTAGCTCACAAGCATTCACTAACAAATATCCAACGACACAGAGTAAGCAGAACACAAAACATTCCGATCCCAAAGATTTGGGGGGATACCAAAACTAACAAATAGAGAGTGCAAAATAATTATGGGTAAAACCCTTCAAGAAATAAAAGACTGGATTATAAAAATAAGAAACAAATGCCTCTAAAAATGACCAGGCAGACTGGAAAAGATAAGCAAAATAAAAATAAAGGTATTGAAATAATTATTAGATGAGACACAGCTGAAGAAATTGTGGAACAGAAGACAGCTCTGCAGAACTTGCTCAGAATGCAGGAGGGAGTGAAAAAGAAATAAAAAATAGAAAATAGGGGCAAGAGCTGTGGAAGACAGAGGGGGAGTATCTATGAAAGGGTTAGTTAATATCCCAGAGGAGAAAATGGCAGGGATAATGTAGCTGACCACTTTCCATAGTGTTTTCTCAGAAGAACAAATAAACCATAATTTCTAGTGAAACAGCAAAGACCAAGAGAAGAGCATAGAAGCAGGCAGGGAGAAAGGACAGATATGACCTAAATACAAGAGCGAATAGATGACCCAGGAGTCGTGTGCAGCAACACAGGGTCCTGTGGAGAGCAGATTCACATCTCGTCCGCTAAGAGAGGAGAACTATCAACCTACAGTTGTACGCCCAGAAGGATCTCCTTGGGGGTGAAAAAAAAAGACATTTTCAAAAAAAAATAAAGAGGTGTTGACTTTACCCAAATCAAAAACCTTCTTAAGAAGAGCAGGGAGGGTATGAGAATTAAAAGGTTTTAAAGTCATTTTTCTGAAGGCATGAGATATTTTGTTTCATTAAGGAGAGTATGGTAAAAGAATTTCTTAGAGAAAACCATTAAAATAGCAAGAACAAATGGGAAAAATAGAAACATACTGAGAAACGTGCTCTTTCTCTAGCATGGGAAGCAACTTCCCCTTCCCAAAAAGAAACCATTGTATATTTGTGGTTTCCAATTTTTTCCTCTTTAATCCCACAAAGAGAAAGGGACAAAAATTTTAAAAATGAAAGGCCAACCCTTTTTTAATAAAGCCAAGAGAAGGGCACCTGGGTGGCTCAGTTGGTATAGCATCTGACCCTTGATTTAGGCTTGGGTCATGATCTCAGGGTCATGAGATTGAACCCTGCCAATGTCGGGCTCTGCACTGAGCTTCGTGTCTGCTAAGATTCTCTCTCTGTCTCCCTCTGCCCCTCTCTGTCCCTCCCTGCCACTCATACCCATGCATGTTCTCTCTCCCTAAAAATAAATAAATAAGCCAAGAGATGTAGAGAGTTACAAGTGAGAGAATCATTATTTATACAAGAAAACTATCCATTTTATAGGAAAAAATAACCATAGGATTATTTCTATAGCCCATGCCTCTTCATATATTTTTACCTGAGATCTATTTTTTTTTAAGATTTTATTTATTTATTTGTTAGAGAGAGAGAGAGAGCAAGCACAGGCAGACAGAGTGGCAGGCAGAGGCAGAGGGAGGAGCAGGCTCCCCGCCGAGCAAGGAGCCCGATGTGGGACTCGATCCCAGGACACTGGGATCATGACCTGAGCCAAAGGCAGCCGCTTAACCAACTGAGCCACCCAGGCGTCCCAACCTGAGATCTATTTTTTAAGAATTGTTCTGAAATGTAGACTGTGAGGAAAGTACATAAAGAATATATATGTAGAGTTTAAAGGCTAATAATAAAATGAACAGCATATGCCCAACAATCAGGCCAGAAAATGAATTATAGTAACATGGAAGCTTTCTGTGTGACTTTTCCAATCATATAATACAATATATCTGCCAGAAGTAGTCACTTAGCTGAATTTTGTTCCCTGGTTTTTCTTCAGTATTGTTACTAGACATTTTTATATCCTTACATAATATTCTGATTAATTCTGACTGTATTATGGAATTGGAATTATATCTGTGCATTCTTCTACGGCTGCTTAAAATTATTTTTAAAAATTTTATCCATGTTGATTTCTGGAGCTGTAGATCATTCATTTGCATTGCTATATATTATTCATTTTGCAGAGGTAGTAGAAGTTATTTACTTCAACCTACAGTTGATGAACATTTGGATTGATCCCAATTTTTTTTTTTTTGCTGTAAATAATTCTCCTAAAAATACTTGTACATCTTTTCCTAATGAATATGTGCTAGTATTTTTCTTTCTATTTTTTAAAAATTTTTCTGATATAAGTGAAATGGTTGTGTCCTAGGATATGCACACATTCACCTCAGTGTTTTTATGTCTTACTGAAGCTATATGTCAGTTACTGTTTAGTGTGGTGGGGTTCTTCGTGTTGTCTTTATTCCAGAACTTTCACCCAGTGGAAAGTTACTGACAACCTGGAAGGTAGAAGAAAGGTGGAAAACTGTGCTTTGCTTCTTAAATTCTAGTATTTAAAAATAGTACCTATTCTTTCCTCACATTCATTTCAGTGGCTTAGAGCAGGTTACATGGTCACACCTGGTTTCATGGGAGCAGGGAGGTACAGTCCTCCCTAAAACTGAAAATATGGGTCAGGAACTCTAATGTTCACCATAGTCCACCATCCTGGACACCAGCTGTTTGGTTCATTCTCCTCCCCCCATGCAGAGCCCAGAAACTCCCTTCCCAAGGAAGTCAGTACAGAAGCCCTATCAGGTCATGGCATTGAGCTCGAAGTTCATGACCTCCAGAGGATGGGCAACAGTATTTAAATGAGAGGTTTCCAGGGTGGGGTGGGTGGTTTTATGATTGAATTGTCACCTAAAAAGATAGGTTGAAGTCCTCAGCACTGGTGCCTCTAAATGTGAACTTATTTGGAATCGGGGTCTTTGCAGATGTAATCAGTTTAAGGTGAGGGCGTTACTGGTTGGAGGTGCCTGGCGGTGGGGGTGACTCTAATCCAATGTGACTGGTGTCCTTGTAACAAAAAGAGAGATGAGAGAACTTTTTGTGAGAACAGAAGTAGAGGTTAAAGTGTTTAGCTGCTGCCAGCTGAGGAAAGTTCTAGATTCCCGGGAAACCACCAGGAGTTCGAAAGAGACAAGGAAGGACCCCCCCACCCCCCAGGTCTTGGAGGGAGCACGGGTCTGCTCCCACCCCGGTTTCAGCATCTAGTATCCAACTGGGAGACAGTTTCGGTCACCGCGTGGTATTGTGGCCCCCCAGGAAACGAACACAGATGCATCATAAACATTTGTCTTTCCATCAGGTCTGGTCTAATTCCTCCTGAACTGAGAATCCTAAAAGGATACGTTTTTGATCCCCCCTTCCTCCCACAGACCTGATTTAGGGAGCAGAGACAGGACCGTGGCAGGTGCGTGTGTCTGCATGGGGGACAAAGAGGAACCGAGTGTGTGCCCAGAGGAGTAGGACATGAAGGACGCCACTACCTGTCCCTCCGTGTCTCTTTGAAGTCAGGCACAGCCATGTCTGTAACTGGCTCAAGGGGACGGGTTTGGATGGACGTGATGGGCTATTCGTGATTGACCCAAGGCTTGCCAGCCACGGTGAGAACATTCTGAGAGGAGCCATGCATCGGGCTGATGATCAGAGCTCCTTCACACTGGAAATGCAGGGAAAGGCGGCCGCTTGAAGCCACGGAGATCCCCCGTTGTGTGTCATCCCAGAAAAATCTCGCTGATCCCCTGGCAGACAAAGCAGACAACTCAGCAGTCTCTTCTTGAGAATATTACGTTGTATTGTAATAAGATAAAAGAAATAAACACTGGAATTTAATTTCTAATGTTCCACAGATCCTTCATTCTTCAGACTGAGAGAGATCTCTGAGCTAGGGACTCCCCACCCGACTTTCCGCCCCGTGCTTCGGGCTCTAGTCCTTCTGGAAGGCTCTGCTCATTCACACGCTTACTGAAGGGCAGCTCTGTATCAGGCGATGACACCGACAGAGAAAAAAGACACGTTCCTCGCATGACATTATTCACGGTCTGAAGACGTATTCAAGGAGGTAAGCTCCTTCGGTCACGGCACTGTGAGAATTTCTACACAAAACTTTCTACCGCCTGGAGCCCCGAGGAGTCTGGGTCATCCTGCTGTGAGCGGCCTTTGGGGGCGGAATCCCCCTTGGAGAAGTCTCTGCGAGGTACAGGTGGGCAGGGTCTTAAGGTGGAAAACAAGGGACAGGTCACAGCATGATTCAAGCTGCGGAGAGAGGGTCTGTGGAGAACCTCTGCCAGACAGGAAAGTCAGCTGTGAGAATCCAGAAATCAAAAGGTCTGAGTGCTGGAGGCGAGCAGAACCAGGACGAGAGAAGGGCAGGGGCACGGCTGAATCTCCGAGATGGGGAGGGCGGCTCTGCTCTGGGGTGGACCAGAGACCCGCAGACCACGGTGGGCTCCGCTCTTCACTGAGAGGAAGCGACATTTGAACGGGAAGGCGGCCCAAGGCTCCCAACAGTCAAGCCCGCAGGATTCAGCAGCCGATGGATAAGGAATGTCAGTAGCGATTTGGGGCAGAGGGAAGTGAGATGGAATGTTCCCTCGCACCAAGAACGGGGTGGGGGGAGCAGGGGCTCCGGACCATTGCACAGAACTTCATCCCCGTGCCTGGAGAGCTTGCCTTGGCTGCCAGAGACAACAGGATGCCAGCGGAGTTGTACAGACGACGCGCTATGACCCGAGTGGTTACTTTGGACAGGGGAGCTCTTAGCATACTGCGAATGAGCTGGTGTCAGGTGAGTCCCGTGGCAGGACAAGTGGACAGAAGAAGCCTGTCTGGGTCCCAGCAGGACACAAGGAGAGGCTTGTGTCAAGGCAGTGACAACAGGGATGTAGAGGGGAGAGGCCAGAAAATAAAGACATTGCCGGGCCTGAAGGCTGGGATTGCAGGGGTAAGGAAGACGGGTGAGTCATATGGACCAGGACTTCAAACGATGGTGACAAACACCGGCTGGCCGAGGGTACCTCAGCTCCATCCGCCCCAGTGAACTGGCTGTGACCGACACCAGGACAACCTTCCCTGCACTCCCTCCCCTGCCGAGTTTAGTTTGGAAAGGAAGGGGTTAACTAGAAATTGAAAGTTCTTCCTGATAGAATATTCCATTATTCTAAGCTCTGCCCCCCATCCCCATTCATAATACTGGGTTCTAAAACCAGTGGTACATGAAACGGCTGAGATTTTTCTCTAAAGTAAACTTAGAAAAATATATCTTGCATGGCCTTGAGCACCCTAAGGGTCCAACATTTATTGAGAATGAGATGCGCCGCTCACTGAGGGAGATGACTGGGCTTTGGAATTTGACCTTGAAACAGTGCCTCATAAGCAGACCCAGAGGGAGGAGGTGAGGGGAGCTCAGAGATAAGTCAGGGAATTTGAATTGAGCAAGATAATTAAAAATTGAGAACAGTTTGCTAGCTTGCTGTATTTGTTACAAGCTTGTGGGTTATAGAAATATTGAACTTCAGTTTTTGAGTGAAACATGTAATGAAACCGATCGATTTTTAGGCCGTGTGGCCATTCATATCTTTTTAATCGTTAAGAATGCTTCTGGAAGGTTTTAGTTTCTTTGTAGTGGATTGTTCATAAGATCTGTGGATAGAACCTCCATTATCTGAGGTACGTTCCATAGTACAGTACAGTGAAAATGGTCATAAACCACACATTTAATGGGAATGATTAGCAATAAAAAATGCAACCATTTCCCTCTGCATTGCCAGCAGACCTCCTGATGAATGTTTTATGTTTATGTGCAAATGTTCTTTTTGGTCTGCCTGACTTTGGTGAAGCAGCTTGAAAATATTTCGTCCCACATTTCAAATACTTTGTTCCAAGGATATGGAATAATAAAATGTGCTTCCCAGCATCTTGAATAATAAATCCATTTATTCATGAGGCAACTAATTTTGTAAACTTCATGTAATTGAGGTTTTTCTGATCTGATGTAAGGTTTTCCAAGAAAGAGGAAGAATGTAGAGTAAATAAGAATCCTTTTTATTTTTCTGAGTGTCATAGTAAACCCAAAGATGCCACACAGACTCTTAGAACTGAAAAGTGGGCTGTCTCGCTCAGAGCCATCCGCCTTATGCTTTCATATCCTTAAAATCAACAATGGGCTTTTGTCCGTGTTGGAAGACAAAGCAGCGTAGTGACTTGCAGGGAAATTAGCATTTGATTGACCTTCTGCTGTGGAAGGACACAACTGAAATCTTGGGCGCTTTGACACAGCCTGAAAGGATGCAAAAGGAGGAGGTAAAAATTGTGGGGCGGGTCTCCTGTGGCTCTGCAGGGAGGCAGTGAGAGAACTGGTTATATCCCTCAGAGAGGTCACCCAGGTAGGGGCTAGCCACCATTCTGATTCGGCCTGGAGTTTGGTTGGGGGCATAAAAGGTGGTGGCAGGTAGAGCTAGACGTGGGATTTTGGTAGTTGGTAAAAAGTGAAGGAAATGAGAAGAGTATTTCTATTAATTCATCTAGTTATTCAGCCAGCCAGCCATTCATTCAATAAATATTTGTTGACATGTAGTATGTTCTGGGCACTGCTGGGTAGAGAGTAGTGAACAATACAGACAGAAACGCTTGCCTTCAAGGAGCTTATATTATAGCAAAGGATGCCAGATAATAAACAAGCAAGCAAGCAAAAGATCTAGCATGTCAGAATGTGGTAAGTGGTAAGAGAAGTACAAAGCAGGAAAGGAGGATGTGTTGCTGGGGATCCAGGGGCTATTTTAAATAAATCACAGGGGAAGGTCTTGCCGATAAGGTGACATTTAAGGAGTGAAGGAGAGGATGGAGATCCAGTCAGCTGGAAAGAGGGGATAGATACTCAAGGGTAAGAGCCTTTCAAGGAGAGCAAATAGCATGAGCAAAGGCTCTGGGGCAGGAGGATTCTGGCTCAAACATGGAAGCAGATGGTTGGAGGGAAGTGGGCCCAGGAGAGAAGTCTCCAAGATGGCACACAAGTTGGGGCTATCCAGAACATGTGGTACCTTGTGGATTCTTGTTCTGCCAGAGATAGAAGCCAGCACAGAGCATTAAGCTGAAGGGTAATGTTATCTGTTGTGGATTTAAATTTTTTTAAAGATTTTATTTATTCATTTAACAGAGAGAGATCACAAGTAGGCAGAGAGGCAGGCAGAGAGAGAGGAAGGGAAGCAGGCTCCCTGCTGAGCAGAGAGCCTGATTCGGGGCTCAATCCCAGGACTCTGAGATCATGACCTGAGCCGAAGGCAGAGTCTTGAACCCATTGAGCCACCCAGGGGCTCCCCTCTGTTGTGGATTTAAATAATCATTCTGGCTGGGATCTTAAGTCATTGAGATGCAGAATGAAGATGCTTGAGCCTTGGACAAAGGAGCAGAGATAAGCAGCTATTGTGTAGTGAGGGAGGAGATTCTGACAGTAGAACCAACACGGGCCTCCTGATAGATTGGATACCGGTTCAAGAGAAAGAAGCATCAGAAATGATGAAAATAGGGGCACCTGGGTGGCTCAGTCAGTTAAGTGTCTGCCTTCAGCTCAGGTCATGATCCTGGGGTCCTGGATCGAGTCCCACATCGGGATCCCTGCTCAGTGGAGAGTCTGCTTCTCCCTCTCCCTCTGCCTGCTGCTCTCCCTGCTTCTTGTCTCCGTCAAATAAATAAATAAAATCTTTAAAAAATAAAAAAAGAAATGATGAAAATGACCATCTGAACACCTAGCAGGATAACACTGGAGACTGGGAGCCTGAAGACGGTGCAGGGGACACGTTAGGAGTTTCTGTCTGAAGCTCTTCGATTTGAAACGTTTCAAAGTGTAGAGGGAAAAACCAAGCGCGCACTCCCTCGGATTTTAATATGTAACTGTCCAGGAAAACAGACGTGTGTGATAAAAGTTTGTACAATAGAAGGGAATGACGACCACAAAATTTAAGGTGGTGGCTTCTCCATCTGGGGAAGAAAGGGCAGTGTGTTGCATCTAGAAAGAAACACAGGTCAATGGTCATGACATTGGTGATGTTGCACATTTTTAAGTGGACAAGAATGTTCGCTGCTGTTGATTTCATTATGGTTCGTAACTTACATATACTCTGTTGTATCAGTCAGATATTACACGATAAAAAACATTCAAACAGAATGAGAGGAACTGGGGATAGGGATTCTAGACAATTGTTTTGAGGACTGTTTCTGTGAAGAGGGGCAGAGAAACTGGGTTAAGGGGAGTGAAGAGGGGGTGTTTTAAAAATTGAATAATAATAATGAGGGGCTGTGTGCTGCTGGGAATGCTCCAGTTGGAGGGGCCCCTCGGTGGCGCAGGGGGAAGGTGGCTGCAGACTCGTCCTTGAGCAGGAGAGACGATAGGCAGGTTGTCACCCACCGCCTGTCCATTGATGGAGTTCCTTTTATATTTTAGATATAAATCCACTATTGGTTTTAGATCTGGGCGATGCCTTCTCCTGGTCTGTCCACTGTCCTTAGCATTCTTCATTGAACAGAAATTCCTATTCTGAGGGTTCAGTTTCAGTTAGCCAAAATATAGTCTGTCATTCGTTCCAGATGTCGTGGTCATGGATTCGTCAGTTGCGTGTAACACCCAGTGCTCATCACATCCCGTGCCCGCCTTACTCAGCGTCTGCTGAGTCCCTTCTGCGTGCTTGTCTGCTTTAAGACGGGCACACGAACCAGCTGACTGGAAGTTCTGCGCCTGCAGGAGGACTGCCTGCTTGTGGGCCCCCGTGGAGTGGTCTGGTGGTTGGTGTCTCATGGTCTCTTCACCTCAGGGGTCAGACTCTGCTCATATCCTGTCTGGAGGTTGTCACTGAGCTGCTGGCTTGTTAGAAAGGGTGAAGGGAGGCTCAGGTGGGGATGGGGAGGGGTAGTATTGAGGGAGGCTTTCAGACTAGAATATGCAACTTTTTTACACAAGCCCTCTGGTTTGGGGGGACACCCCCCAACTTACACCATGCCTGCGTGTCCGTAAGCCCAGAGACTCTCAGTTTACACTAGAGAATAAACAGCCAAGTCTTCTCTCTGGGTTCGGGGAGGGGCACTGGGCTGACTAATCCGAGTTGGGGCGAATGTATGTGGTTTGAGATTTTGAGAGACCAGGGCTCAGTCCCCTTCTTGTAGCACCTTTGTCCTCAGAAGCTCTGCAGAGAAAAGGGAGTAAATCAGTGGCTTCTTGGCTTGCTGCTCTTCAGGCTAGAATTCAGCTTCCCTGTGATTTCGAAGTCACTGTTTATCTATTTGTTTCCTTGCTTCTGAAGTCTGAGAGTACTCATTTCTTCCTTTCTACATCTTTCTGTGGGGCTAGAGACTTCCAGTTCCCTGCCATCCTGGGGAAAAGCCGTTTCTGCTTCCCTCAAAGATGAGGGCTCCCGGCTGAGGCTTCTCTAGCCTTCCCAGCTGGCCCCCGAGCTATGACTTCCGGGAAATGCCACCAGATTTAAAGGAATTCAACTCACCCACCTGTGATGACAAACAGAACAAAACAGCTCGTGTCCCAGAGATGGGCCAGGCACAGGGTCCCCACTCCCTTCCTGATACCTTCCCTACCCCCGCCTCCTTCTTGGACCCATGAAAGAGCTCTCCCTCAATGGAAACAGAGCAGACACCACTCTGGACTGAGCCTGGCTAGAGGTGGAGAACATGATCATGTCCGTGAGCTTTTCTCCAAGCTCGTAGACTCTCTAAAACTGAGAGCCCACTTTGTAGCAAGAAGCCGTGAGACACATACGCCTTTTGTAGAACTCTCTAGCGCATGCTGCTGGTCGGAAAACAAGGGCCTTTGTCTCCTGCATGAATGCTCACACCTTGCATTCTCGCTGGAACCAGGTGGCTGTGTGCTACCTGCTTCCTTCTGAGAGGCCAGAAGTGCTGTAATTAGGTCTCAGCTAAGAGGAAGGCCCTTCTCCTTGACCTTGTGCTAAGGGTCTAGCCTGTTCCTGCCTTGGACTATAATGTGATTTCCAGATTTGTCTCATTTTTCTATCAGTGTTTTGCAACAGAAAAACACATTTAAATCCCACCCCAGCCCCAGTTTGTAGCTACATAAGGGAGGAACAGAGACGTCCAGCATGCTCGCTGGAACTGCATATCAGAGATACACTCTGGCAGGGAGTTCAAGCCATTTGCCTTGGCTGATCCCCTCTCCCCCCAGAGGCCCTAGTTTTTCTAGGAAGGTTGTGGGAGAGTGCAGATAATTTTCCAAATGTTCTAATCGTTTCTTAGAATTTTCCACGTTTGCTTATTAAACTTGCTGACCTGAAGTCATGGTGATAGATTTCCAGAATATTTTTTAAATTAAAACATGAAAAGGTAAAAAAAAAAAAAAAGGCCCTGAACATTTTGTTGGCAAAGCTGAACCCGAATGGGCTCACAAGTTAAGAGTATAATCTTTCATGAAGGGAGGATTTGGATGATGAATTAATAATGCACTAATGTTATTAAGTTCCGGGGCTGGAGATTGGATCCGTTGCATGTGCACAGGGGAAGCTGGCTGAGGTGACTTAATCAATTACTTATGATCCCACACAGAATTCTGATTAGCACATTTCTTTCCAGAAGTCATAGCAAAACAGAACACTGAAGCGCTCAGTCAAGATGCCTCGCAAATTGCCAGGCACGGCACCGTCACTGTAAACTGTCCTAGGTTAGAATCATATTTCATAAAATGGGGAAGAGTGGTGGCAGCTGGGACAGTGACGGCCTACAGGGGACCCACGGTCCTGGTTCTAATAACAGAATTCCCACTTCCGGTTTTTCTGAACTATTGTTTATTATGCACTAGTTGTTTTGTGTTTTTGTTTTTGTTTTCCTTGTCAAAGGTGCCCTTTGAAGCTGAGGTTCTTTTGTATTCCTGAAGTTTTCAATTATCAGGACAAAATGGGATCTGATGTAATTGCCACCATGTGGTAGACTGAACTGTTAGTCACATTTCCCCCTCCCCTGTAGTGTGATTCTCCCTTTACGACCTTGACCCCACTGAGGGTGGAAAGTTCTTCACTCTTGACTCTGGACCTGGCTATGTGATTCACTTTGGCCAAAGGAATGTTTGGGTTTGCCCTCTTGCTTCTCTGTTGTTGTCATGGGAAGAACGTGTCCCAGCTAGCCCAGAGACCCAGAACGAGAGGCCCAGGGAATGGAGCTGTGCCATGAATCTATAAGAGCGACTAGGAAATAAATGCTTATTCTTATATGCCGTAGAGCTCTGGGTATGTGTTACGTAGAATTGTTGTGCGTATAACTGATTGATCGACTCAACATTTTATTTTATTTGCCAAACAAGAAGAGCAAAGGAAAAAAATACTCATTATTATTACCATCATTTTGTATTACTAAAAACCAGAAACAACACAATTTAGAATAAAGAAATTTTCTTCAAACTGACATATTTCCTTCAAACTGAAATATAACTCTACAAAACACACATTAAAGGCTTTTTGTTTTCTTCATTTTTTTTTAATGGGACCCATGAAAATTTCATCATTGGCTTGTAGCAGTCCAGGGAATAACTACAAGGAGCCTTAACACAGAGAGAAGGATCTAGTCAGGGGTCCCTCAGGTTTCCTGGTCTTCCCAACTCTGTATGAATCAAAGTTACTGCATATTTCTCTTCTGGCATAACTCAGAGTACCATGTTGCTATACTGACTTTCATAAAACTCTCCTTTAACTCTTCGAAAGGTAAGTGACACCCCTTGCATTTAAAGCTGTTTCTGAGAGGTGAGGATGAGCAGAAGTAGCCAGGTGAGGGCCTTCAAGAAGTGTCCCTAAATGGAGCAGGTGGTTTTGGTTGCCAACGCCCAGTGTCTCCGACCCATGGACCTCAATGAGAGCCGTCTTGTCAGCAGGCTTGGGCGGTGTGACGTGGGATTTGTTTTCTCCACCTTACTCGCCTTTCTTATTTTTAGCACCACTGTTCACAAAGAAAATAAAGAAAATCACCCAGAACACTGAATATTGAATTGCTGGTTGCAGAATATAAATTATAGCCCAAGAGAAGGAATTTGGTTTTTCCTCTTGTTATAAAGCATGAAAGTAGTTATTCCCTCAGGAAATTGTGGTCGAGGGGTAACAAAACAAAGGAAATTGAAGTGGAAGACCTTTCAAGGACAGGTGGGAAGCTAACTGAGTCTGGACATGAGTGCAGCTCCAAATCTACGGCTTTCCACCAGACCTAATGCCCACCGCCTGTGAATTCAGCCAGGGCCCCAGGCGAATCCTCAGCTCCCTGGACTACCAGGCAGGGATTACAGGCAGCTGGGGTCAGCTCTCCACGGGTCATAGAATGGCTCTGCTCAGTCATCAAATTCTTCTGGTTCTTGTTTTGGAAATTAAAAAATTAAAAGCAAACTATATATATTATATATACTTATTCACATATATATTTTATATTATATATTATATATGTACACACATACAAATGAATGCATATAAAATGATAAAACTGAATAACAAATTCAGGGACATACATATGAAAAAATTATTTGTTTTCATCTGAAATTCAGATTTAACTGAGTATCCTGTATTTATCTGGAAATTGATCTAGGAATGAAATGGATTGGTTGCCTTTGGGGTCTATAGGTTATTCATTGAGATACAGGGATTTGAAGAGGTGAGGTATGATTTTCTCAACTGCAGGAAAAGCAGTAAAGACCGTTGGCAGAGATAAATTGCATGTGGCAAGCTTCTAAGTCTGTTCTGTTAAAATCCTGAGTGCCCCTCACCTGCTGGAGGTTGGGCAGCAAATGGCATTCTCACTCTGACGTGTGCAGGTGAACTCTCTTTGATTTCCTGTGTCCCCATTGACAAACTGTCATGGCTACCAAAGTAATTTGGCAAAACAGAAACTAGGAGCTGAATTTCTGTTTCTTTGGGTCTGGGAATTGCCTTGAAGACCATTAACTATGTTGGGATGCACGGAGGATCAGATCCCTGAATTCTAGGGGACCAATGTCAAGGTGACATCATCCTGGGGGGTCTCCTAGGCAGATGAGGCCTGGGGCTCCCTTTTACTCCTATGATTTAAAACCAGCACAAGGATCTAAGTTTTTAGCTCCTTTTTCATGGAAATATATACTAGTCATGCTGATCCAAATGTTAGCACTCAGATGTGGGTGGGAAAATGAGGTTTGGGAAAAGAAGACTAGAAGTCCTTGCCCAGAGCAACATTCCTTGAACACCCCACTCCACATTTTCCTGTTCTAGTCTTCAGAGGTGCTTCAGATATTCGATAAACATGATCAATGAATGACTGAACTACTTCTGATACTTCCCTGTATTTTAAATCTGCATTCTCTATGATCACTTCTTTATAGGACAATTTTATAGTGTTGTTACCAGAGAAAAGATAGGCCAGTCTTTCCTCTTAGATGTCTAAGTAAAAAAATTTAAAGTCACATTTGAAATTTAGAAAATTTTCTTTCAGCTTCACAATTCACTGTTGGCAATGTCTTGCTAATTTTTTGGAGTTATCATCAAATTTGGAAAAATCATATAAAATTACTTTCATGTACGAGCAGTGAGATTTCAGAGACTTTCGGTTCTCTTGTTTGATAACTGTCCTTATGTGCTCTAAATTGGTGACACTCAGTGACCAGGTATCACGCAATTCTTGGCAAGATGTGGGTGCGTTTTCCCCGAGTGCTTTAGGAGTATCCCTGGGAACCAACCACGTCAAATAAGATCTAGCCAGAACACCTATCTGTATGTAGAAGTGAATTGCAATGTATATTAATAGTTTCTACTAAAAGCAAGTTGAATCACTATGTTTGTACCCTTTGGATAAATACCTAGTAATGCAATTGCTGGGTCATAGGGTAGCTCTATTTTTAACTTTTTGAGGAACCTCGATACATATTTCCCAAGTGGCTGAACCAGTTTGCATACTCACCAAAAGTTTAGGAGCGTTACCCTTTCTCCACATCCTTGCCAAGCGATTCAAAGGGGCACGTGCACCCCAATGTTTATAGCAGCAATGTCCACAATAGCCCAAATATGGAAAGAGCCCAGATGTCCATCACCAGATGAATAGATAAAGATGGGATGCGTATATAGACAATAGAATATTACTCAGCCATCAAAAAGAATGAAATCTTGCCATTTGCAACAATGCGGATAGAACTAGAGAGGTTTATGCTAACGAAATAAGCCAGAGAAAGATAAATACCATATGATTTCACTTATATGTGGAATTTAAGAAACAAAACAGATGAACATAGGAGAAGGGAAGGAAAAATAAAATAAGATGAAAATTGAGAGGGAGATAAACTATAAGAGACACTACACTCAAGGGAACAAACTGAGGGTTGCTGGGAGGAAGGGGTAACTGAGTGATGGGCATTAAGGCAGGTACATGATACGATGAGCACTAGGGGTTATATGCAACTGATGAATCATAAAATTCTACCTCTGAAGCTGATGGGAAAAAAAGCAAATTGATATATCTCCAATTCAACATTTTTATCATGTTTGCCAAACTGATGTGAAAAATGATTTTCATCTTTACTTGTATTTAGAGTCTTTGTGAGACTCAACTTTCTTTTCTTTTTTGTTTTTTTTCATTGTTTTATTGTGAATTTCCAGTTAACTCATTTTTCTTTTTAAGTTTTTTGTTTTTTCTTATTGATTTGCAAGACTTTAAAAATATATATTAAAGATAGTAGCCTTTGTGCTTTGTATATATTACAAGTGCTTTTCTGTCTGAGTATTAATCTTGTTTATGATGCTCTCTGGTGCATAGAAAGTTTTAATTTTTAATAATTAAATCTGCAAATCTTGATTTAGGAAGGACTTAGTAAGTCCTTCTCTATTGTAAGATTATAACATTGTTGACCAAATAAGAGTGATAGCCGTGAGAATAGCAGTATTAGTAATACTTAGAGCTGCTGTATCTGTTTATTTAGTACATGCTGCTTGCCAGAGATCTCACTAGATACCGAACTTACACAATTATAATGAATTCTCTTTAGCCTGGCTACCTAGGTGTTGTTAATTTCAACAAAAAGATTACTGTGGAAATTTGCTTGACATTAAAAATTGGCTCTTCATGTGTAAGAGCATGCTCTGTCTCTTCATTTATTTCATGCTTTAAAGTAAAAGTTTATAGTTATCTTTATGCTAATCTGGTTCATCTCCTGAGGAGAGTTTTTTGTTGTATTGTGAATGAGATCTTTTTAAAAGTTATACTTATAACTGGTTATTATTAGCATAGAGCTAATAATTTTGATTTTTATATGTAGGTCTTATATCTGACCACCTTTTTAATTTTTAATTTTTTTATTTTTCATTATGTTCAGTTGGCCAACATATAGTACATCGTTTTTGTTGTGGTGTTCAGTGATTCGTTAGTTGCATATAACACCCAGTGCTCATCATAACACGTGCTCCACTTAATACCCATCACCCAGTCATCCCATCCCCCTGTCCCCTCCCCTCTGTAACTCTCAATTTGTTTCCCAGAGTCCAGAGTCTCTTGTGGTTTGTCTCCCTGTCTGATTTCTTCCCATTCAGTTTTCCCTCCTTTCCCCTATGGTCCTCTGCTCTGTTCCTTATGTTTCACATATGAGTGAAACCATATGGTAGTTGTCTTTCTCTGCTTGGATTATTTCACTTAGCAATAATCCCCTCCAGTCCCATCCATGTTAATGCAGATGATGGGTATTCATCCTTTTTGATAGCTGAGCAATATTCCATTGTATATATGGAGCACATCTTCTTTATCCATTCATCTGGATAGATGAAGGGCATCTCAGCTCCTTCCACAGTTTGGCTATTTTGGACATTGTTGCTTTGAGCATTGGGGTGCATATGCTCCTTCTTTTTACTACATCTGTATCTTTGGGATAAATATCAATTACTACAATAGCTGGGTCTTAGGGTAGCTCTGTTGTGATTTGGTAGCTCATTGTGGTTTCGTTTTGTATTTCCCTGGTGGCTACTGATGTTGCACATTTTTTCATGTGTCTGTTAGCCATTTGTATGTCTTCTTTGGAGAAGTGTCTATTCATATCTTCTGCCCATTTCTTGACTGGATTATTTGCCTTCTGGGTGTTCAGTTTGATATGTTCTTTATAGATTTTAGATATCAGCCCTTTATCTGATATGTCATTTGCATTCGATGGGTTGCCACCTAGTTTTGTTGACTATTTCCATTGCCATGCAGAAACTTCTCATCTTGAAGTCCCAAAAGTTCATTTTTTATTTTGTTTCCCTTGCCTTTAGAGATGTGTCTTGAAAGAAGTTGCTGTGTCCAATGTCAGAGAGGTTACTGTCTATGTTCTCCTCTAGGATTTTGATGGATTCCTGTCTGACCACTTTACTTGACTCTCTTCTTTGTCCTAATAATTTTCCAGTTCGTTATCTTATGGTTTCTTGGCAGACTGGCATAGAGTTACAAAGTTTACATCATTCTGCAACTTACATTTAAGAGAAAATGCAGTTTCTTTCACCCATAGTTGACTTGGTCTCCCTACTTGCTCATTAGCAGCAAGAACATTTAACTAAAGTTCTAATTTTGTCCAGTCTAGTAATTTAAGTGCACTCTATAGACTATACCCAGTCTCTCCAGGAAAAACAGCAAAAGCACAGTTGTTTGGCAATCTGCTCCTCTGCCCTTAATTTCCCCAAGATTGGGTCTGGATATAGGAGGAAAGCTGCTCTGTCTTCAGGGTGTGCTGGGAGGGAGGATTCCATTGTGTGTAATGTCATTGATCTGCCTTCTCCATGGCGACCTCTCTGTCAGCCCTCCTGGGCTCAGTTGCAGTTCACTGTTTTACTTTACTGATGCTCCTGAAAGCAATGATCATACTCTCACTGGCCATCCTTCCCGGGCCCCCACACTATTGTATGTACTTGCCCCAGTTCCTGCTGGCTGCAGCCCAGAGTCTCTGCCTCTTCCTCTCCCTGCCCCCTGGCTTGGGGGTCCCACCCAGGCTCTGCTCTCAGGGCACAAGTCCCCAGGCCCACAGAGCTGGACACTGAGCGTGGCTTGTGAAAACTGCTCCTCACAGCCTCCCTTGGCATGGATCTCTCCCTTTGGTGTGGTTGAGTCCCTTCATGGTATGAGAACAACTTATGAGATGGACTCCCTGAATCGCAGATGGAGAGCAGGAGACAAGAGAATCCCTCTGCCCTCAGTTTCATCTCATCTGCCTTTCATATCTCTCTCCTTATCCATGGTATCTTTTCTCCCCAAAAGATTTCTTTGAAATTTGCCCTCTGTTCCTTTTTTTTAACCCTTTTCTTTTCTTTTTCTGTGATGGCTTTGTAGTCATAGAACAATATTGTATCTTTTCTACCCAAAAAAACCACTAATCATACTCCCATGTTAGAAGCCAAATATTACTGGATTCTTTCATTTTGTGAGATAAAATTATAATTTCCCTCCCTACCTGTCCTTCAGTTAGGGCAAATATCATGGACTAAATGGTTTTCAAATATTGCCCTATTTACAAGGTCATCATAATAATTGCAAATGATTTTGTGTGTATTTTTCTTAGTGCACAAAGCAGGGGCCCTAGGACAATGTGGAATAATAGGATTAATACAAAGAATTATTTTGTATTATTATTCTGACTTTCATGATGTTACTTTTTCTTTTTTTTTTTGTCAGAGAGAGTGAGCACAGGCAGACAGAGTGGCAGGCAGAGGCAGAGGGAGAAGCTGCTGAGCAAGGAGCCCGATGCGGGACTAGATCCCGAAGGCAGCTGCTTAACCAACTGAGCCACCCAGGCATCCCGATGTTACTTTTTTTTTTTTTTTTTTGATGTTATATTTTTACTTTAATTTGGTTCAAATATTTTTTTAAATTTTTTTACTTTTTTATAAACATACAATGTAACCCCACCACCCTCTCCCAACACCCCTCCCCCATGATGTTACTTTAATATTTCACCATCGTGTAATGATGTTTTCTGGCAGATATGCTTAAGTTGAGAAAATTCCCTTCATTTTTTGTTCACTAAGAATTTTTAATTAAGAATAAGCATTGTTTATTTTAATTCCAGTATAATTAACATACAGAGTTTTATTAGTTTCAGGTGTGCAATATAATGATTCAACATTTCCATACATTAGTCAGTGCTCATCATGGTAGGTGTACTCTTAATCCCCCTCACCTGTTTCACCCATCTCCCAGCCCCTTCCCCTCTGGAAACCATTAGTTTGTTTTCTATAGTTAAGAGTCTATTTTTTTGTCTATTTTTTCTTTGATCATGTATTTTGTTTCTTAAATTCCACATGAGGGGCGCCTGGGTGGCTCAGTTGGTTGGGCAACTGCCTTCGGCTCGGGTCATGATCTCGGGGTCCTGGGATCGAGCCCCGCATCGGGCTCCCTGCTCCCTGGGGAGCCTGCTTCTCCCTCTCCCTCTACTGCTTTGCCTGCTTGTGTCTCTTGCTCTCTCTGTCAAATAAATAAATAAAAGTCTTTAAAAAAATTTTTTAAAATTCCACATAAGTCAAATCATGGAGTATTTGTCTTTCTCTGACTGACTTATTTCACTTAACATCATACTCTCTAGATCCATCCATGTTGTTCATGTCGTTGCAAGTGGCAAGATTTCGTTCATTTTTATGGCTGATTAATATTCCATTGTGTGTGGAATATATATATATACACATATGTGTATATACATATAGACGTGTATATACATGTCTCTATATATACACATATATACATGGTGTCTATATATGTACATATGTATATATATGTATGTACACGTGTATATACACACATATGTATATATACATATGTGTATGTATATATACATATGTGTGTGTGTGTGTGTGTGTATATATAGAGAGAGAGACACCATATCTTCTTGACCAATTCATCTATCAATGGGAACTTGGGTTGAAATTTTAACTTTTTAAAAAGATTAAATTTAAATTAAATTAAATTAAAATTTTTTCAAGTGTACTCTTTAATTCCCATCACCTATTTCACCCATCCCCCCACCCACCTCCCCTCTGATGACCATTACTGTGTTCTCTATAGTTAAGTTTCTTGGTTTGTGTGTCTCTCTGTTTTTGTTGTTTTTTTTGTTTTGTTTTTTACTTTGCTCATTTATCTTGTTTCTTCAATTCTACATATGGGTGAAATCATATGGTATTTGTCTTTCTCTGCCTAACTTACTTTGCTTTAGCATTGTACTCTCTAGCTTCATCTATGTTGTTGCAAATGGAAAGATTTCATTCTTTTTTAGGTCTGAACAATAATCCACCATATATATATATACACTACATCTTTATCCATTCATCTGTTGATGGACACTTGGGCTGCTTCCATGGTTTGGCTATGGGAAATAATACTGCTAGAAACATAAGGTGCATGTATCCCCTTGAATTAGCATTTCTATATAAGCATTATTACTTTAGTAAGTGCTTTTGGAGGGGGGCTTCTATTGATAGCTTTATGTAATTAAACTGTATTTCTAGATATTCTAACTGTTCTGGTTGCATTTCTTGGTGGCAAGCAATGAAAAATAGTCCTTGAATAACAATAAAGAAAAAGTGCATTGGAGCTGCACTGGAAGTATTTTGCAGAAGTAAAGTAAAAGCTGAATGATTACAGCTCAAGAAGGACAGGAATTGGGGTTGCTCCAAGGAGCAGAGTAGTGGGAACCAGTAGACCATTTAGCTGCTATGGCACCATTGTATAATTGACCCTGACTACTTTTGTTGCTTTGTGACTCTTTTCAAGAAGCAGATTTTAAACAGAGAGCATCTGAAAGCCCCAGCTTAGAGCACATGTCCACTCCATCGCTGAGCAGAAGTAGTGTGTACTCTTCTGGAATGGGGACAGAATAAGTCCTGAGAGAAAGTGGCACTGTTACCAAAAGGTTAGTGGCTCGTGTTGAGAAGGAAATGTGTTACACAGGAAAAATACTAATTACCACAATACATGCTGGGCTGGAGTCCCAATTTTATTTTATTTTATTTTTTTAAAGATTTTATTTATTTTATTTGAGACAACGAGTGAGGGAGAGAGAGAGAGAGAAAGAGCAGGAACATGAGTCAGAGGGAGAGGGAGAGAAGACTCCCTGCTAGGCAGGGAGCCCAACTCAGGGATCAATCCCAGGGTCTTGAGATCATGACCTGAGCTGAAGGCAAATGCTTAAGTGACTGAGCTACCCAGGTGCCCCTAGATTCCCAATTTTAAAAATAATCTATATTGTGTATATGTATTTGCATCTCTAGGGTTGAATCAATTGTATTTTTGGGGGGGTGGTTTGAAGTTTTCTATCCTTTCTTTGGGTATATTTTGAAAAAGTTTAACTAATAGGAAAACTTTTTTTCTACATTGATAGAATTTTCCTGGACCTGGTATATGATTATCATGGGTTAATTTGCAATTTATTCCACGAATAATGGTATTTTTAGGTTTTCTTGCCTCTTGAGTTCTAATTATACTTTCATAGAAAATTATTCATTCCATGTAGATTGTCAAAATATATGTCGTTATAAATTTATATCTAATATTTTCTCATACTTAAAAAAATGCTTTCTTCTTGTGATTCAGGCATTTTTACCGATTCTTAATCTCACTTATTCGTTTCTTCCCTTTCCTTCTAAACGGATCTGTCATAAGCTTTTTAATTTATTGGACTTCAAAAAAACTGCTCCTGCTTTTGTAATGTGTTTTTTAATTAAATGAGTTCATTTATCTCTTCTTTTATCCTCATTGATCCCCTCCTACTTTTTCACATGTTATTTTGTTGTTCACTTTCCAACTTCTTTAGTTGAATACCAATTTATTCATTTTTATTATCACATTTCCTAAAATATTCATTTTATGAAAAAAATAATTTTATGGTCATAATTATTTCTATGAATACTTCTGCTTTTCATTAGATTTATCTAAAAGTCTATAATTTACACTCTTATTGCTTATTTATTTAGGCAGTATTTTAAAACTTGCAAGTAGATAGGGTTATTTTCCCCCCTGAGCTTTTCTATTATTGAATTTTAGTGTTACTGTACAGCAGTCAGAGAATCTGGTCTGTGTGCTTGCCACTTTTTTGAAATTTATTGAAGTGTATATTGGGGTCAAAAAAGTAGCCAAATAACACAACGGAGGCAGCCAAAACATAACCCCCAGTCACTATTATGACTGAGGAACTTTGATGAAAGGTCATGTCTAATCTTAAGTTGTTTGTTGATTGCTTTTATTATTTATGCATTTGCTGGGCTGCGCCATTTTGTTCACCCTCTGCCTCAGCCCATGAATTCAAGTCTTCTGTAGAGCGAACTGCACACACACACACAGAGATTTGAATTGGTGACAGGAAGTGATAGGAGCAGCTGTCTGGGATGGCACCTGGTATGTCCATGGGGTTCAGAAGAGGCTGCCCATGCAGGAGGCATTCTGTGGGGCCAGTATGAAGCATGGAGAAAGAGCTGGGAGGGTGGTGTATCAGCAAGGTCCTCCAGAGAAACAGGACCAATATGACGTGGGCATGTATGGAGAGATGTATTTTAAGGAATTGAATCTCATGGCTGTGGGGGGCTGGTGAGTCTGAAATCTGCAGGACATGTTGGCAGGCTGGAAACCCAGGGAAGAGTGAATATTGTAGCTCGAGTCCAAGGGCCATCTGGAGGCAGAATTCCCTTTTCTTCAGGGGACCTCAGAATTTTTTCCCTTTAAGACCTTCAGTTGGTTGAATGAGATCTACCCACACAATGGAGGATAAACTGCCTTACTCAAAGTCTGACTGAAATGTTAGTCTCATTTTAAACATACCTTCATAGAAACATCTAGATTAGTATCTGGCCAACCATTGAGTATCATGGCCTAGCTAAGTTGTCATAAAATTAAGCATCAGTAGTCTACCCCTCATCAACTTGGCACCCACCCATATCTCCTTACATCATACTTAATCTCCAAATAAACAAGACCAGGTCTTGTTAAGGTCTCCAATAACAAGACCTTACTTCCTCCTAACATGATACAGCTATTCTACATTTAACTGAAAGTGCACTATCCCTTTCCCCAAAAGAGGATGTAAAATTCTTGGTGATGTTTATTCTTTTCCTTGGTGTCCTGTGGTATATAGAGATAAAGGTAATGAACATCACGTACTTAGTCTTCTACCTTCCCCAAATATTATAGATACTGGAAGGGATGCTGGATTTAAGGTGCATTTTTCTTAGAAATAAAGGACAATATCCCCATGGACTGACTTCTGAACTTTACAGACTTCGCCTATTTCATAGTTTTGCCAAGGACCGGCCATGCTTTGACCATTTTTAGTACCTATATCCTACATCAAAGTCTGGAAATAAGTGGGAAAGTCAGGAGAATTTTAAGCCTGTCCAGAACTATTTGAATTCTTTTTCTCATATTTCTTCTATGTACAGCCAAATAATATCCAGTCATAAAATCTTAGATTTGGAAGGGCTTTTATAGGTCACCTAGTCTGTTGTTGTATAAACCCTGGTATGTTCCCAGGATTTCACTGAGACGGTTTTAGGGAAAGGCTTTTGCTGTCCTAAGAATATTTGAGAAGCTCTTGGTCTACCCTGATCCTCTGCTTCCTGGATCCTCCCTCCCTTCATCCTTCCAGCAGGTGGTCAGGGCCTTGAGGAAGAGCTTACATGCTCCCCTAGGCCACCCATTTCATCTTTATATGACTCTGACAATCACTTTATATCGATTTGACATCATATTTACAGCTCTATAACTTAACCAGTTATAGAACTGCTCCTTTCCTGGTTTCTCAAATAAAGCAGAACTTAGCATTCACAATTTAACATCAGCAATCCCACCATGGTCCTTGAAGTTTCATGAAATGACCTAACTCATCGTTTCGTTAGAACATTCACTTGAATAAAGTTTTCTGCTAGGCTTGTCTGTAGAATTGAGTCACTTAGCTGGCAAGTGGGCCCGTCCAGAAAGTCAGCATTCATTTCTGATTTTTTTTCTCTTTTTTTATGTTCACAGTAACCCTCACGAAAGAGTGTAAGTAGTCTTATAAATGACTTTGGTTCTGTATTTATTATTTATAAAAGATTGAAAGCAGTTAGATTTTTAAGCTATTTATTATTAAGTTTTATGGGAAAATATATGCTCTAGTGGGATTTATGTACTTGGGATGTTTGAAGGCCTTGAGAGATATTCCTAGCAAATGCTAGTGGTCTACAATATAATCTATTTTCAAGGGCTTTTTTTTTTTTTTTCCAAAAAGCTCTGAACATTACTCTAGCATTTCTTTATTATTAGGAAGAAGGTGAAAAGGGAGGTATATATTGAAGCCCATCAAGATTTTGATGTGTCAGAAATCAAAGAGCATTTTAAAAGGAAACTAAAAGAATAACACCTGAATTGGCATTAATAGGGAGCAAGTCAGGAGTGTGTTAGGACCAATGTGTGCCTCAGTTCTGTTGATGGAAATCCTTAAGATAAACATTTGTGCACAAAATTTATATGATGAGAACTTTACATTTAGTATGTCTTTTTTGCTTATTGATCTATATATTATTTTATTTACACTCAATTCTCTTAGAATTGATTTGAACTGGCTTATTAGGCTATTTAATGGTTTGATAATACAGTTATGAATAAAGACAGCAACAATATGGGTGACACTCTAAAAGTATGCTTATAAGCAAAAAGGAAAAATGCATTCAGGCAGGCTACTAGAGGATAGCATGTATATCAGGTTAGCAAACTATGGCCATTGGGCCTCATTTGGCCCTGTTTATATACAACAGGCAAGGTAAGAAAGGTTTTGATATTTTTTAATGGTTTTAAATGAAAAGGAAACCCAAACAAACAAAAGAAGAACATTTTGTGACATTTGTGTAAATTATATGAAAGTCAAATTTCAGTGTCCATAAACAAAGCTTTACTGGAACACAGCCACATCCAACCATTTACATATTGTCTACAGCTGCTCTCTTGCTAAAATGCCATAGTTGAGTATGTGAGAGACTGAATGGCATGCAGAGCCTGAAGTATTTACTGTCTAGTTCTTTATAAATGAAAGTTTGTTGAACCCTGATGTAGATCCTTTGAAATACCTCCTGCATGCACAAGGCTAAGAGGAGTTGTGTCCTGGATGACCATTTGATCCCTGTCCATTTCTATAACAGTTTAACTGTGTTCTGAGTCATTGTGAGGGGGGTGGCAGCAACATGGCAATCAGGGCTCAGGTGCTTGATTCCAAGAAGGCACCAGGAAGGTGGTGAGGTGGGGACCATAGGTAGTTGGTTCTGAAGCTTCATGAATGTCTGTTGAGGCCCAGCAATGAGATTAGTTCTGAGGACTTTAGCTGGAGTGCTGTGGAAGCCTTAGAGCAGGAACAGGAAGAACAAAGAGCAGGAGAAGGAAATGCTAATATGTGTGAGATGAGGAAGAAAAGAAGTGAATTTTGGAGGGAGTCACCAAGTCTGGCTAAGTTTTCTAATTCATCTCTGCATTATTGGTGAAAGGGATAGAGTACAAAGAAGAAAATACGCAATGTTTAGAGAGATGACTCTGTTTCAGTCATATTGGTTTAGACTGGCCTGTTCAAATGATCAATATCATGCAGTCCGATGAATTGACCATTATTCTGGAGGTGACGTTAGAGTATTGAAAATATTCATGATATTGAGGTTAGAGGCCCTGAAAGGCCTATACCTTGGCCAGCTAGTAATTGTTACTCCGTCCTTGACCCTCTCCCTACCCCATCTGATCCACCCCAGCTACAGCTGTCTGCCTGAGGAATTACAGCCTAGGAGTAGCAGCCAAATGGGGGTCAAGATGCTTAACCAGTGCCCAAATTTCTGTGCTAGTAAAAAGCTGGGTTAGAGGATCAAGATTAAGCTGTGGCCTATGTGGGCACGCTCTGACTGCCCTAAGCCTGAAGGGAAATTTTGGCATCTTACTACCCTCAGGCTCCGATGGAAGAGAGAGTCATCACACAACCGACAGTCAGGCATGCGCACAGATCATACCACCCAAAATTTAAGAGCAGGTTCCAAGTTTATTAACACAAAGCCTCACTGGAAAAAGAAGTTCAAAGAAGAGAATAAGATATAACGTCTTGACCTGCCCCACTGGGTCAGAGTTCACAGTGGCCATTGTCAGTGATACCAGCCCTAGGGAAGGGACCATATCAATGACTTGGATTCTTGATCAGTTAAATTAGCAACTTTTCCTTCTATGTGAATTTGTAGGTTGGGAGGAGGGCAAAGTAAAGCTTAGAGAAAGTAGTAGAAAGTTTTTTTATTTTAATTATTCTTCAGTTTTTTAATCTGTAGAATAAAGATAAACTGAGTGATTTCTAAGGCACCTACTTGTTTTCAAATTCTATGTTCATAACTTTTACAAATGAAGAAACTGCTTCATAATTCTTACTGTTCTGCAAAAGAATCTCTCTAAAAATGCAGCTGATGAAAAACTTGAAACAGACAAATATGACCCCAGATTATCTCATAAATCTTACTCTAATGAGTTCCAAAATAACATACTTTACACAGACTTAGTGATGCTGACATGTTGAAATATTTGCAATTCAAAATATCAAGATATTGACTTAAATACATCTCATGGTTCCAGTCCAAGATGGTGACATTAGAGGCTCTTTAACTCCCCTGCTCCCATGGACACACTGAATCTACAGCTACACATAGAGCAATTTCTTGTGAAGGAAATTCAGAAACTACATATTGATTTCTACAGATCAGGCAAATCAGAAAATACCCACATAGAAAGAAGTAGGAAAGATTGAGACACCTTCATCATCAATCCCATCCCAGGCAGAGAGCCATACAATCAGGAGGGAACTACCAACTTCTCCCTTAGGAGCAAAGATGTACACTGCACATTTAGCATCCTAACTTTAAGACCCTCATCTAAGGGGTAGACTCCCAAAACACCTAGCTCTGAAAGCCAACAGAGCTTATATTTGCAGGACTCACAAAACTGTAACAAACAAACAAACAAACAGAACCAGTTTTTAACTGGCTCATGAGATCTTGCTATGGCTATGCTCCAGGACTCAACATAGAGGGAGCAGACAAAAACACCTCTTTCCTGGTCTTTTCTTGAAGGATACTGATTGGCAAAATTTAAAAGGCACTACCTGAATCAAACTTCTGATTTAGTAACATCTAGGGGTTGACTATAACCTTCAAGGGAAGGGAAAGCCACCAGACATCACCTTAGCCTTCTTCCTCTAGCCCACTGCAAATTGCTGGTGTCTCCCCAGAAGGAGCTTGTATGCACAGTAGCTGCCACTAAAGTGATAGGCCCCTGGATCACCCGGCTCTGAGAGCAAATGACACTTAGGGTCACAAGTCCCATAGGACTTTCACAAACTCAGAATCAGTTCTAAGCAGGCATAGGAACATCCTTCCTGTGGCTATATGCCTGGGTTCAGTATGGAGAAAACAGGCAAAAGTGCCCATATCCAGTTTCTCCCTAGGACTCAAATTCTCCCAGCTTCTGCCTGAGGGTCTGGCTTTTAGTCATTTTGCATCTCAGTTCTGACTGTGATCCTCCCTTTTGGCACACTGACAAGTCTTGGCATGCCCTTAACAACTGGGAAGCACTAAGAACAAATGAAGCATCTTGGACAATCACAGAGGCTTAAGAGTCAGCCAAGAGCTTGGGCCAGGTTGTGAGTAAGGCTCATTCCTTACATGAGACTGCCACTCAGTTAAGACTAGGAGAGGTGGTTCTTTTGTCTAGAGCACAGATATCAATACAGAGAGGCAAGTAAAATGAAGGAGCAGAATATGTTTCAAACAAAAGAACAGGATAGAGGATCACCTCGGTAGTGCAGCTGGTTGGATGTCCAACTCTTGATTTCAGCTCAGGTCATGATCTCAGGGTTGTGGGACTGAGCTCTGCTTTGGGCTCTGTGCTTCGTGCACAGTCTGCTTGATATTCCCTCTCTGCCACTCACATTGTGCACACGCTCCCTCTCTCTCTCTAAAATAAATAAATAGATCTTTAAAAAAAGAACAAGATAGGACTTCAGAAACAGACTCAATGAAACAGAGATAAATGATATATCTGATAAGAGTTTAAAATAATAACCATAAAGATGCTCACCAAGGTCAGAAGAACAATGTGCAAACTGTGGAAATGTGGAAATTTCAACAAAGAGAATATACCAGAAAGTACCAAACAGAAACTGCAGAGCTGAAAAATACAATAACTGCACTGAAAAAATTCAATATAAGGGTTTAAGAGCAGGCTAGATCAAGTGGAGAAAAGGATTAGTTTATAGTGCTAAGGGCCTACAGTAAGAAAAATGAAAGATATCAAATTGACAACCTACACATTTACAGCACAAGGAACCAGAAAAACAAGGACAAACTAAGCTCAAAGTTAGCAAAGAAATGAAATAACAAAGCTCAGAGCAGAAATAAATGAAATAGAGACTGAAGAGACAACAGAAAAGATCGATGAAACTAAGAGTTGGTCTTTGAAATGATAAGTAAAATAGACAAAATTATAGCTAGACTTACCAAGAAGAAAAAAGAAAGAGAGAGAGAGGACTCAAATAACTAACATCTATCAAAATTCCAATGACATTTTTGGCAGAAATAGAAAAGATGATTCTAATATTTGTATGGAGCCCAAAAAGACCCTGAGTGGCCAAAGCAATCTTGAGAAAGAACAAAGCATTGCACGTTCTGATTTCAAACTGTATTACAAAGCTATGGTAATCAGTGGTATTTGCATTAAAAGAGAAACATAGATCAATGGAACAAAATAGCCCAGAAGAAAACACATGCCTATAAGGTCAATTTGTGACAAAGGAGCCAAGAATATAAAATGGGGATAGTCTAATAAATGGTGCTAGGAAAACCAGAAGCTACATATGCACGGCCTGAAACTATAAAACTCTTAGAAGAAAACAGGCAATAAGCTTCTTGACATCCATCTTGTGGTAATTCTTTGGATTTGATGCCAAAAGCAAAAGCAGCAAAAGCCAGAATGAACAAGTAGGACGGCATCAAACTAAAATACTTCTGCACAACAACAACAACAAAAACTGCTAACAAAATGAAAAGGCAACCTTCTGAGTGGGATGAAATATTTATAAATCATAGATCTGATAAAGGATTAGTATCCAAATTATATAAAGAACTCATAGAACTCAATAGCAAAACAAAATAGGACAAAAAACAAACAAAACAAACCCAAACTATCTGACTAAAATAAGGGCAGAGGGCCTGAGTAGACATTTTTCATACAGATAGCCAACAAGTATAGGAAAAGGTGTTCAGCATCACAAATCATCAGGGAAATGAAAATCAAAACCACGATGAGATCTCACCTCACATATGCTAGAATGGCTGTCATCGAAAAGATAAGCCATAACAAGTGTTACCAAGGACGTGGAGAAAAGGGAATTCTTGTTCACTGTTGATGGGAATGGAAATTGGTACAGCCACTATAGAAAATAGTAGGGAGGTTTCTCAGAACATTTAAAATAGAGCTACCACATGATCCAGCAATCTCATTTCTGGATATACATCCAAAGGAAATGAAAACAGGATATTTAAGAGATAATCTGCTTTCCCTTGTTCACTGCACCATTATTCACAACCAAGATATGGAAGCAAGCTTAGTGCCCATCAGTGTATGTATGGTTAAAGAAGATGTTTTGTACACACACACACTCACATACACACACACACGTGCAGACCCAACTGAATATTTTTCAGCCATGAGGAAGAAGAAAATCCTTCCATATGTGACAGCATGCATGCACCATAAGGACATTATGCTAACTGAAACAAGTCAGACAGAGAGACAAATCCTGCATGGTATCACTTACATGTGGAATCTAAAGAGATACTACACCAAACTCATGGAAACAAAGAAGAGCAAAGTGGTTGCCCAGGGTTGGAGGTTGAGTAAACAGGGTGAGACTGGCAAAAGGGTACAAACATTGAGCTTTAGGAAGAATAAAGTCTGAGGCTCTAATGTATAACATGGTGACAATACTTGAGAACACATAATTGAAAATTGCTGGAAGAGTAGAATTTAAATGTTCTTGCCAAAAAAATAAATAAAAAAGAAAGAGACACTATAAGGTGTCAGATGTAATAATTAACTAGGTGGGAGGATATATATATATAAAATCTTAAATCATCATGATATATACCTTAAATATCTTATCACTTGTCAGTTATACATTAGTGAAGCTGAGATAAATACATTTCATAAAACATACATTTTCTCAGGTTCTTGCTTGGAGGAACAAAATATAACAATAAGCATAACTTCCACTTTTCCTCTGAGTTTTGGACATGATCATATCAGTTAAGACTACCTTTGGCTGCATAAAAAATAACAAGTTTAAATGAGCTAGAAGTGTATTTGTCTCACATGCAAAAGAAATTCTGCTGTAGGTTGTTCCAGTTCTGTCTGGTATTGTGGCTCCAAAGTCAGGGGTGACTTGTCAACAGTCATCACATTCAGCACATCATATCCAATTCAAGGTCACCTCATTGTTCCGAGGGGTTGCAGGGGCACTGATCACCACTCCTGCATCTTGGGACAAAAGGGCAGTCTTCCTCAGTAAGAAGCTCCCTTTAAGTAGCCTTCCTGGAAATCACACACATCACTTACACTTATATTTCATTATCAGAGCTTAATGAAATAGCTTCACCTTGGTGCAAGGGTACTGATATAAATATATTTCCTATAGGAGTGCATTGATGTCTGAATAAAAACTGTAGACTATCTTGAAGACAGGGAGAGTGGATGTAGGGGCAGAAATAGTAGCCTCTGCTATAATGATGAAGAAATGAAGTTTCATCATTAAGTTGTTTTTGGACCAGACACTGAAGACACTTGGGATGGATTTTCTCCATTTAGTAGGTGTTGCAGAAGCATGGGCTCCTTCTGCATCCCTGGTGTACCTTCTTTAGAGCTTGGTTTATTGGAAAGAACATGGGGCAGGGATGGATCTCTGTTTGCCCCTCAGTTGTTACGAGTGATATATCTTAGGCAAGTCACATGCCCTCTGAGTATACTTCCTTACTTGGAAATTGAGAATTTTATATGGTATTTGCCCTACCTTCCCAGGGTTGATGTAAGGCTCAAGGATGCAATAAGTAAACATTTAGTAAGGATTCACTATATTCCAATCTGTGGGCTAAATGTTTTATGCACAGTATTTAATTTCACTGAGAGGTTGGATTCACATTCAAGATTCTACTAAATATTTATGAAGTGTCTGTTATGTATGAGATATTTGGATTCAATAGTAAATGAGACAGTGTCCTTGCCCTCCTGTGATCACATTCCATCAGAAAGTCAGACATTAAGCTACACATTTACAAAATTAATTCCTTCATAAGAAATAGTCTATGTGCTCCAAAGGCCAAGTGCATGGCCCTGGGAGAGCTGAAGAAGGGATGTGACTTGCTCTGGGGGGTCACGGAAGCCTTCCTGGGAAGGAGACTGGAGCTAATCCTGGAGGAGGATTAGGAATTTAGCAAATTGGTGAAAGGTTTCCACAGGTGAGCAATCACATGTGAAATAAATCACAAATGTTAGGAATAAAAGTTGTAGTCATTCAAAGGATGGATTATAAAGCTTTGACTTTGAAAAAAAGAAACAGAAATGTTCTGAACTGCTCATTTCCTCTGTTTCCCCAAGTGTGTACATACACACATCCTCCTTTACATAAAAAGAATATTGAGCTAAGATTTGTATAGTCTTTAATTATACAGTTGATTTAAACTTCTTGGGTCCACTTATACACAGACTTTTTTTTCCCCTGTAAAATGGTTTGTTTCCATTTGGTCCATGGTTAAAAAGGTGCCTAATGGTTACAGCAAGAGGTCCAGGGGGCTGCTGGACTCCCAAGACTCCCAGTTGGGCTTGGGGGTGAGCCTTTGGAAGAGACCTGCTCAGCCCAGCCTGGGCAGGTGGGGCCAA